>JAQBSW010008489.1:0-33929 GCA_029291075.1 Eudiplozoon nipponicum
GACACTATCCGTATCATTTAGGGGCCGCAATGACGTATGCCAACTACTTCCTAACGTCAGCTCCACCTGAACTGTATACTGACTCATATTCTCAATGTTCAGTTTCAAGATCCTGCATTTATTGAGCACACAAGAAAGTCAGGCCATTTTCTGATAGTATAACGCACTATACAATTGGAAACTTTTAATATTGATAATCTCAATCATTGAATGTAGTACACACGTCTGCATTTTATGCTTGGGATAATTAGAATTTTTCAAATTAAAAATTGTAAAATTGAATTTCATTTTTAATTTGCAAAGGTTTTATGATTTGGCAGTTCTGGTTGACTATAAGACTAGTATTCCTCGGAAATAATCAAAAATGCACCATTACGGCTTTAAATCTAAATACGATAAAACAGATAAAATATAATGTATTTAATCAGATTCAACATCCTTTAATCTTATTTTTTCTGTGTTTAAACTAATAAAATCCAGTTTACTGACTTAAAAGTAAAAAATATTCTATTTTAACCAACTGTTCTACTGTCGAAAGTTACAGATATTGACGCGTTCCTAACTTCCTTCGTTGAACGGACACTATCCGTATCATTTGTGGGCCGCAATGACGTATGCCAACTACTTCCTAACGTCAGCTCCACCTGAACTGTATACTGACTCATATTCTCAATGTTCAGTTTCAAGATCCTGCATTTATTGAGCACACAAGAAAGTCAGGCCATTTTCTGATAGTATAACGCACTATACAATTGAAACTTTTAATATTGATAATCTCAATCATTGAATGTAGTAACACGTCTGCATTTTATGCTTGGGATAATTAGAATTTTTCAAATTAAAAATTGTAAAATTGAATTTCATTTTTAATTTGCAAAGGTTTTATGATTTTGGCAGTTCTGGTTGACTATAAGACTAGTATTCCTCGGAAATAATAAAAATGCACCTATTACGGCTTTAAATCTAAATACGATAAAACAGATAAAATATAATGTATTTAATCAGATTCAACATCCTTAATCTTATTTTTTCTGTGTTTAAACTAATAAAATCCAGTTTACTGACTTAAAAGTAAAAAATATTCTATTTTAACCAACTGTTCTACTGTCGAAAGTTACAGATATTGACGCGTTCCTAACTTCCTTCGTTGAACGGACACTATCCGTATCATTTAGGGGCCGCAATGACGTATGCCAACTACTTCCTAACGTCAGCTCCACCTGAACTGTATACTGACTCATATTCTCACGTTCAGTTTCAAGATCCTGCATTTATTGAGCACACAAGAAAGTCAGGCCATTTTCTGATAGTATAACGCACTATACAATTGGAAACTTTTAATATTGATAATCTCAATCATTGAATGTAGTACACACGTCTGCATTTTATGCTTGGGATAATTAGAATTTTTCAAATTAAAAATTGTAAAATTGAATTTCATTTTTAATTTGCAAAGGTTTTAATGATTTTGGCAGTTCTGGTTGACTATAAGACTAGTATTCCTCGGAAATAATAAAAACTGCACCATTACGGCTTTAAATCTAAATACGATAAAACAGATAAAATATAATGTATTTAATCAGATTCAACATCCTTTAATCTTATTTTTTCTGTGTTTAAACTAATAAAATCCAGTTTACTGACTTAAAAGTAAAAAATATTCTATTTTAACCAACTGTTCTACTGTCGAAAGTTACAGATATTGACGCGTTCCTAACTTCCTTCGTTGAACGGACACTATCCGTATCATTTGTGGGCCGCAATGACGTATGCCAACTACTTCCTAACGTCAGCTCCACCTGAACTGTATACTGACTCATATTCTCACGTTCAGTTTCAAGATCCTGCATTTATTGAGCACACAAGAAAGTCAGGCTCATTTTCTGATAGTATAACGCACTATACAATTGGAAACTTTTAATATTTATAATCTCAATCATTGAATGTAGTACACACGTCTGCATTTTATGCTTGGGATAATTAGAATTTTTCAAATTAAAAATTGTAAAATTGAATTTCATTTTTAATTTGCAAAGGTTTTATGATTTTGGCAGTTCTGGTTGACTATAAGACTAGTATTCCTCGGAAATAATAAAAATGCACCATTACGGCTTTAAATCTAAATACGATAAAACAGATAAAATATAATGTATTTAATCAGATTCAACATCCTTAATCTTATTTTTTCTGTGTTTAAACTAATAAAACTAGTTTACTGACTTAAAAGTAAAAAATATTCTATTTTAACCAACTGTTCTACTGTCGAAAGTTACAGATATTGACGCGTTCCTAACTTCCTCTCGTTGAACGGACACTATCCGTATCATTTAGGCCGCAATGACGTATGCCAACTACTTCCTAACGTCAGCTCCACCTGAACTGTATACTGACTCATATTCTCACGTTCAGTTTCAAGATCCTGCATTTATTGAGCACACAAGAAAGTCAGGCCATTTTCTGATAGTATAACGCACTATACAATTGGAAACTTTTAATATTGATAATCTCAATCATTGAATGTAGTACACACGTCTGCATTTTATGCTTGGGATAATTAGAATTTTTCAAATTAAAAATTGTAAAATTGAATTTCATTTTTAATTTGCAAAGGTTTTATGATTTTGGCAGTTCTGGTTGACTATAAGACTAGTATTCCTCGGAAATAATAAAAATGCACCATTACGGCTTTAAATCTAAATACGATAAAACAGATAAAATATAATGTATTTAATCAGATTCAACATCCTTAATCTTATTTTTTCTGTGTTTAAACTAATAAAATCCAGTTTACTGACTTAAAAGTAAAAAATATTCTATTTTAACCAACTGTTCTACCGTCGAAAGTTACAGATATTGACGCGTTCCTAACTTCCTTCGTTGAACGGACACTATCCGTATCATTTGTGGGCCGCAATGACGTATGCCAACTACTTCCTAACGTCAGCTCCACCTGAACTGTATACTGACTCATATTCTCACGTTCAGTTTCAAGATCCTGCATTTATTGAGCACACAAGAAAGTCAGGCCATTTTCTGATAGTATAACGCACTATACAATTGGAAACTTTTAATATTGATAATCTCAATCATTGAATGTAGTACACACGTCTGCATTTTATGCTTGGGATAATTAGAATTTTTCAAATTAAAATTGTAAAATTGAATTTCATTTTTAATTTGCAAAGGTTTTATGATTTTGCAGTTCTGGTTGACTATAAGACTAGTATTCCTCGAAAATAATAAAAATGCACCATTACGGCTTTAAATCTAAATACGATAAACAGATAAAATATAATGTATTTAATCAGATTCAACATCCTTAATCTTATTTTTTCTGTGTTTAAACTAATAAAATCCAGTTTACTGACTTAAAAGTAAAAAATATTCTATTTTAACCAACTGTTCTACTCGTCGAAAGTTACAGATATTGACGCGTTCCTAACTTCCTCTCGTTGAACGGACACTATCCGTATCATTTGTGGGCCGCAATGACGTATGCCAACTACTTCCTAACGTCAGCTCCACCTGAACTGTATACTGACTCATATTCTCACGTTCAGTTTCAAGATCCTGCATTTATTGAGCACACAAGAAAGTCAGGCCATTTTCTGATAGTATAACGCACTATACAATTGGAAACTTTTAATATTGATAATCTCAATCATTGAATGTAGTACACACGTCTGCATTTTATGCTTGGGATAATTAGAATTTTTCAAATTAAAAATTGTAAAATTGAATTTCATTTTTAATTTGCAAAGGTTTTATGATTTTGGCAGTTCTGGTTGACTATAAGACTAGTATTCCTCGGAAATAATAAAAATGCACCATTACGGCTTTAAATCTAAATACGATAAAACAGATAAAATATAATGTATTTAATCAGATTCAACATCCTTAATCTTATTTTTCTGTGTTTAAACTAATAAAATCCAGGTTACTGACTTAAAAGTAAAAAATATTCTATTTTAACCAACTGTTCTACTGTCGAAAGTTACAGATATTGACGCGTTCCTAACTTCCTCGTTGAACGGACACTATCCGTATCATTTGTGGGCCGCAATGACGTATGCCAACTACTTCCTAACGTCAGCTCCACCTGAACTGTATACTGACTCATATTCTCACGTTCAGTTTCAAGATCCTGCATTTATTGAGCACACAAGAAAGTCAGGCCATTTTCTGATAGTATAACGCACTATACAATTGGAAACTTTTAATATTGATAATCTCAATCATTGAATGTAGTACACACGTCTGCATTTTATGCTTGGGATAATTAGAATTTTTCAAATTAAAAATTGTAAAATTGAATTTCATTTTTAATTTGCAAAGGTTTTATGATTTTGGCAGTTCTGGTTGACTATAAGACTAGTATTCCTCGGAAATAATAAAAATGCACCATTACGGCTTTAAATCTAAATACGATAAAACAGATAAAATATAATGTATTTAATCAGATTCAACATCCTTAATCTTATTTTTTCTGTGTTTAAACTAATAAAATCCAGTTTACTGACTTAAAAGTAAAAATATTCTATTTTAACCAACTGTTCTACTGTCGAAAGTTACAGATATTGACGCGTTCCTAACTTCCTTCGTTGAACGGACACTATCCGTATCATTTGTGGGCCGCAATGACGTATGCCAACTACTTCCTAACGTCAGCTCCACCTGAACTGTATACTGACTCATATTCTCACGTTCAGTTTCAAGATCCTGCATTTATTGAGCACACAAGAAAGTCAGGCCATTTTCTGATAGTATAACGCACTATACAATTGGAAACTTTTAATATTGATAATCTCAATCATTGAATGTAGTACACACGTCTGCATTTTATGCTTGGGATAATTAGAATTTTTCAAATTAAAAATTGTAAAATTGAATTTCATTTTTAATTTGCAAAGGTTTTATGATTTTGGCAGTTCTGGTTGACTATAAGACTAGTATTCCTCGGAAATAATAAAAATGCACCATTACGGCTTTAAATCTAAATACGATAAAACAGATAAAATATAATGTATTTAATCAGATTCAACATCCTTAATCTTATTTTTCTGTGTTTAAACTAATAAAATCCAGTTTACTGACTTAAAAGTAAAAAATATTCTATTTTAACCAACTGTTCTACTGTCGAAAGTTACAGATAGTTGACGCGTTCCTAACTTCCTCCGTTGAACGGACACTATCCGTATCATTTGTGGGCCGCAATGACGTATGCCAACTACTTCCTAACGTCAGCTCCACCTGAACTGTATACTGACTCATATTCTCACGTTCAGTTTCAAGATCCTGCATTTATTGAGCACACAAGAAAGTCAGGCCATTTTCTGATAGTATAACGCACTATACAATTGGAAACTTTTAATATTGATAATCTCAATCATTGAATGTAGTACACACGTCTGCATTTTATGCTTGGGATAATTAGAATTTTTCAAATTAAAAATTGTAAAATTGAATTTCATTTTTAATTTGCAAAGGTTTTATGATTTTGGCAGTTCTGGTTGACTATAAGACTAGTATTCCTCGGAAATAATAAAAATGCACCATTACGGCTTTAAATCTAAATACGATAAAACAGATAAAATATAATGTATTTAATCAGATTCAACATCCTTAATCTTATTTTTCTGTGTTTAAACTAATAAAATCCAGTTTACTGACTTAAAAGTAAAAATATTCTATTTTAACCAACTGTTCTACTGTCGAAAGTTACAGATATTGACGCGTTCCCAACTTCCTCGTTGAACGGACACTATCCGTATCATTTGTGGGCCGCAATGACGTATGCCAACTACTTCCTAACGTCAGCTCCACCTGAACTGTATACTGACTCATATTCTCACGTTCAGTTTCAAGATCCTGCATTTATTGAGCACACAAGAAAGTCAGGCCATTTTCTGATAGTATAACGCACTATACAATTGGAAACTTTTAATATTGATAATCTCAATCATTGAATGTAGTACACACGTCTGCATTTTATGCTTGGGATAATTAGAATTTTTCAAATTAAAAATTGTAAAATTGAATTTCATTTTTAATTTGCAAAGGTTTTATGATTTTGGCAGTTCTGGTTGACTATAAGACTAGTATTCCTCGGAAATAATAAAAATGCACCATTACGGCTTTAAATCTAAATACGATAAAACAGATAAAATATAATGTATTTAATCAGATTCAACATCCTTAATCTTATTTTTCTGTGTTTAAACTAATAAAATCCAGGTTACTGACTTAAAAGTAAAAAATATTCTATTTTAACCAACTGTTCTACTGTCGAAAGTTACAGATATTGACGCGTTCCTAACTTCCTCCGTTGAACGGACACTATCCGTATCATTTGTGGGCCGCAATGACGTATGCCAACTACTTCCTAACGTCAGCTCCACCTGAACTGTATACTGACTCATATTCTCACGTTCAGTTTCAAGATCCTGCATTTATTGAGCACACAAGAAAGTCAGGCCATTTTCTGATAGTATAACGCACTATACAATTGGAAACTTTTAATATTGATAATCTCAATCATTGAATGTAGTACACACGTCTGCATTTTATGCTTGGGATAATTAGAATTTTTCAAATTAAAAATTGTAAAATTGAATTTCATTTTTAATTTGCAAAGGTTTTATGATTTTGGCAGTTCTGGTTGACTATAAGACTAGTATTCCTCGGAAATAATAAAAATGCACCATTACGGCTTTAAATCTAAATACGATAAAACAGATAAAATATAATGTATTTAATCAGATTCAACATCCTTAATCTTATTTTTCTGTGTTTAAACTAATAAAATCCAGTTTACTGACTTAAAAGTAAAAAATATTCTATTTTAACCAACTGTTCTACTGTCGAAAGTTCCAGATATTGACGCGTTCCTAACTTCCTCCGTTGAACGGACACTATCCGTATCATTTGTGGGCCGCAATGACGTATGCCAACTACTTCCTAACGTCAGCTCCACCTGAACTGTACACTGACTCATATTCTCACGTTCAGTTTCAAGATCCTGCATTTATTGAGCACACAAGAAAGTCAGGCCATTTTCTGATAGTATAACGCACTATACAATTGGAAACTTTTAATATTTATAATCTCAATCATTGAATGTAGTACACACGTCTGCATTTTATGCTTGGGATAATTAGAATTTTTCAAATTAAAAATTGTAAAATTGAATTTCATTTTTAATTTGCAAAGGTTTTATGATTTTGGCAGTTCTGGTTGACTATAAGACTAGTATTCCTCGGAAATAATAAAAATGCACCATTACGGCTTTAAATCTAAATACGATAAAACAGATAAAATATAATGTATTTAATCAGATTCAACATCCTTAATCTTATTTTTCTGTGTTTAAACTAATAAAATCCAGTTTACTGACTTAAAAGTAAAAAATATTCTATTTTAACCAACTGTTCTACTGTCGAAAGTTCCAGATATTGACGCGTTCCTAACTTCCTTCGTTACCATGAAAGCATGAGAAAAATTTGTATTATAATTTTCTAACTGCATTCAAAGGCGCAGGTGCGAGTAATAAAACATTTAAATAATTACATGTTAATATATGTTTATATTTCGGTTTCATCTGTTAGTTAATATTCCGTCATGCTATGTTCATGAATAAAGGAGATCGAAACTTATTAATAGGGATCACGAACGGTGAGATTAACATGCTTTGACATAATTAAAGTCAAATAAGTGATCCGTGCTCATCTTAAGTATAAAAACATAATTTAAGTAAATTATATCTCTACTCCAGCAATTATGGATAGCTAGATTATTGAACAGATCCGCTATTTGTCATTTTAATTTGATTGGAACAAACTTTTCAGTCTCGACAGATTCATCCGGGACACGAGTCAATTATCAAAAAATTCCATACTCGTCATGAATAACCTAATAAGGCTTTGGTCAGCGTACGAGGTTTAGTTTCGATAAATAAATTTATTATGCACAGAAAATGTACTACATCGGAAAAACAGAAAATCAAATCGTCGAGATTTGAACTGTAAGAAAAATTATTTTTTGTATTAAGTAGATTTTTCAAGCAATTTGCAGTCAGGCAGGGCGTCATAAACCAATTGACATGATTGAAAATAATTGCAGTTCTCCATTGCTTTAGTTAGGGTTCAATTATAGATCGGACTAATAACAAGGTGCATAATTTTGTCAACATTTTGTTAAAAATGATCTATTCTTTAAGTCTTTTAAAAGATACAACTGAAATTCTTGTATAATTAAATAATGTCTTTCGGAATTTTAATTTTTTAACGTTGACCTTACCTACATAACTAAAGAAGAAATAATGGGACATCGCAAATTCGAATCCTGTGAGCAGCGAGTGGGGAAAACATTCAAACTCGTAAACTTCCCTGTTTAATGCGTTTTGATACGGAGCTAACTATAAAATCTAGATAATCAATTTATAACACTGCACAGCCGATGATGTCTATAGTTGTGCATCTCTATCAGCGATATAAAAATGGACCAACGTGACTCAAAGGTTTTGGATTTAGTGCATTTGAAAAGAACAGCCAATTCCAGAAGTTCACAAATCTTGACATGGGCAGCTGCAACAAAGCTAATAAGTCAGGCAGCTAAAGCAAAATATGATAACCTATAGAATATGCTTAGAAACATTTCTTGAATAGCGGCATTAGATTGATGTTCAAAAGATACTTAGGCTTGAGATCATTTCAGTAATTAAAGTTTTCGAGACGTTTTTCCTTACACCGTGTCGGAGGATCACTTCCATTGCACATATCGGACTGCAAATAGCCTAATATGTTTGCCCTATACGTCATATTTGTGCGTTTCTCGATACCAAGAGAGGCAGAGCTTCTCATGAAAATAACGAAAACTAGACGCTACAAGAAGCGCATGAATTGATGCTAAAAAATTCATTTCCGAGATAAATAGTTCCTGGGTTGGTCTATTTTAGTGTATTTTCTACGTGAATTCGTGTCATACTATGTTTAAATGTAAGAAAACCTTTCATACAGGCATTCATCAGATATCCGTACATGGATATCGAAAAATTTGGAAAAACCAAGATGACAGTGGATTCAAATATTTCGGTACGCAATCCGAAAATCAGGTAAATTCATCATTGTCATTAGTAGAATAGTCAATAGTAGTCAAGAATTTCCATGGCAAAACCTAACGCATATCTACCTAATATAATGCGTTCCAGTCAAGCATAACCATGTCTGAATAGTAGGAAATCTAAACGATAACAGGCTAAGTAAATCTCGTCTTTGGATGAAAATTGAATCGCATTTTCCCGCATCCTAGAACAGAATGAGATACAAGCAAGTGTTCTCACGTGCCTAAGCCTAAAAATACTATTATACAGATTAAAGTAAATATTGTAGATTTTATGAATAATGCCTATGCATATTACACTACCGTGGGTAAATATCACATTACTAAACATAAATTACCGTCCATAAAACCTAAATTAGTTCTTAACGTTGTTTCACATAATATGCAAACACTGAAGCGAATTGGCAGCTGGAAACAATATTTTCTAAATTGGATAAATTAGGAATTGATTTTGAGTATCCAAAATTAGAATTAAGAATAAACGAAGTCTTACAGAATTGCCTAGACCATCCTTAACCAAGCGCCATTGGTTTAAAACCGTTTATACCACAGAACTTTCACAAGCCAAACAATGGAGGTCGGCGATGTGCTTAATTCACAGACCAATGCGTCCTTTATTAAATTATACCCTGTCAACAGCCGCTTTACTGCGGCCTACTTAGGGGCATTTGCAGGATATTCACTGTCTAATCCAAGTGCCCTACTAAAAATGGTGGGAAGTTCAGTCAAAGTCTAGGTTAGTATAAGGATTTATGAAAAATTAGTATTTTGGCAGTACATAAATTTTACGCCCAATGTTTTATTCAGGACTGCTTTCTGTGTTGGGGCCAGAATGTCAACACAGACCATACACACGTCAGTTTTAGGTAAGATAATTGCAAATAATCCGCGCAAAGAAGTATACCAACTAGATCGGCCTTTTTCTAAAATGAAATATGAAAATTATCCGAAAACGAAATAAATTGGTCTGAATGGTAAAATATCGAACATGCTATAGACGATATATTGCCACCTATTTTCAATGCAGGGAATTCCATATGTGACATTGGGTCTCTAATAAATATGTGGAGATTTTAGAACCAATATGTCAAATTCCTGCCAGCTTAGTTTACGATGGAGCTAAATAATCCTACGTCTATCATACACTATTCCGGAAATGTTGAGCAAATGGAAGCAGTGTTCACATAGGTTGGCCGCCGAAGCTAATTACAATTCACACAAAAGGTCCGATAAAACTGAGTCAAAGGAAATATAAATGTACTAGTAAGAAGCCTATATCGAAGTCTTGTTCGGTGTATGGTCACCAGCATCAGTCCAGAGTCCTAATATTATGCAATACATTTGTGACGCCAATCTCGAACCATCGTCAGAGTTATAGATAAAGTGTGTCATCGTAATTCGTAGAAGTCGAAAATGTGCTGGTTCAGTTGATCTACTACCAACTTTATTTAAAGCGGCGAAATTTATTCATTTCGTAGAACAGTGAATAAACTCATACCAGTTGTTTCAGGAAAATCGGCTATGGCAATGTTTAAAAAAGTAATATTTGTTCGCTTGGGAACAATTGCTGTATAAGTGTATTAAGTTTTTCACACGAAGTAACAAATTAACTCAAATAGAACCAGAAAGATAAACCAAAAGCCGCAAGAAAGAATGTTCTTGTCTCATGTACACATGTGTTTCGTGATTACTAGCGACTCATCAGAAGTAGCCGGTACTACGCCCTATATTCACTATATAATTCGTCAAGAAATATGGGAATATTGTACCGTCCAATTGTCCCACATTCATTAACCAAACATATGGTGGATACAGGGCGCAGCACCAGCTCCTACTGATGAGTCGCCAGCAAGCACAAAATGCACGTGTACATGAGATTATACTTTTCGCTCATGCTAATTTTGGTTTTTCCTACTGGTCCTATTAAAACTATTTTTTAATAGGTTGGTCAAACTTATTACACAATTGCATATATATAAACCGCAAAAAACAATATATAACTAAGATTGAAATTAGTCGTATCTGCGCGATTCACTACGACTGTGACGCCGTACGAAAACGAGAATCATCGATTAGGGATACACAGTTTTAATTCTGATCGGAAAGACGTTATGCGTATCATAATTCTTCCTTAAGGCGTTTACAAAAACAACGAGATCATAACATTTTTTATAGAAATGGAATGCATGAAGATCTATATATATATATATATATATATATATATATATATATATATATATATAATATAGAAAAAGTAGGTTCTTCACGGTATCCAATCTCGTCGCATCAGGGCCTAAAATTAAGTATTACATGGTCGTACAACCAGTAGAGGCATCCATCAAGGTTGTTCGCAATCAGCATTTCCGAATCACAGTTTATGGATTCGATTTTAACATATACCCGTCTGAATTTTCAAGGTGCTGGAGACATCGTTCTCCAACTAAGTAAATAAGCCAAACCTGACTTCAAAAGTAAAATATTTTAAAAAAAGGCTATAGAAATTCTGCCCAGGTAACCACGAATAGATAAACAGCAATCTTTTGTCGTATGGTATGAAACTTACACAATCTAGATATAAGATACGTCTAGAGGATCCCTCGTTACTCACTTTAACTCTGCAGCTGCAATATGATAAGCTCACCTGCCTTGGCGATTATATATATATATATATATATATATATATATATATATATATATATATATATGGCTCAAGCAATATGAAATACAAGGTGAATATTAGAATTGTACAAGCTAGAGCAGCCTTTCCTAAGCATCACATTTGCGTTGAAAATAAGATATCTCACTCCACCTTCAAATACATGAGTACGTAGTGGTGCTATGCCTTCAAAGTAGATGATGTACGCAACAACAGATACCATAGGCGTTATTTCAACCAGGCCAAGCTATCGTTTAAGCATCGAATAAATTAAAACTAAATGGCATGGCTCAATCAAGCTTTTACGTTTGCCTAGAATCGGATTACCGGTACGGCGACAATTCATTAGTCAGCGCCAGAATGACGTATGACGTGAAGGCAATTACAATAGATTTCAGCGATAATGAAATTGGGTTATAGTTAGGAATGGTTCATGTTTAAGAATGCTCTCCACATGTGATAGAACCGCATTTCCAGTTGAACAAAGAAGAAGTCAACCCGATCAAAGACAAAACAAAATTGGAAAGTGTGATCAATCGGATCTTTGTGTAACTGCCCGTGTACAGCTATTACCCGTGTACGCAAAACGCGGCATTGAATTTATTGAAGTGTACACACCGCAACAAAATTTCAAAAAATGCTCTCCACATGTTTATAACGTTAGCCGTTTGGAAACCTTTAGCCTATTACTAATAGCACAATCTTTGTGCTCTCAATTTTTACTAGCAGAGTTTACTACGAGTTTGTGTTGTTATGAAGCGATACAACGAAACGCCCAAGGTAGCTGTATGGCCTAATGTACGTTAACAAAGATTACCAATTATTCATCTTTTTAGCCGGGTCCTTACCACTGGACCAAATTCATTCCCCTCTTAATAGTGTATACCTAATTGTTTGCGGGTTTTTATTGTTGTGCAAAAAGAAACTTCAATCTTTAAATACTGATAAAATGCTCTTCATGAGGATAATAAAGCAACAAACAAGAACCACGAATTTTAACGCACACATGAATTTGATGATCACATCAAATAATTAAAGAACCACAAAATGCAACTTAAATTCGACGGTGGATCAACTTCACCTCATTCCGAATTAAATTCAAGTAATAGCTCAACTACTTACGGGTTTAGCCGTGAGAAGAAACAGACACATCAAGCAGTGATCAAGCTCCACTTAATCAGTGATTTTCTAGGAGCTAGGTCGGCGGAAGAATTATTCTTTGATTATTTTTTGGTTTTTAGTAAGCCCCTAACTAAAATTCGACATTCATGGTTGTCCGTCCTCTGCTTAAATTTGATTTTAGAGGCGGCAACAAATGCAGTGATTCCAGATTTCCGCAGACCACCCGATTCAACAGCGATAACAAGAAAATACCAACATAAGCTTGGCTGGTAGAAGTAAACTTTACAATTTGGACAATAAGAAGCTTTACACGTAATGTTGTAAATTAGAAATCAATGTATACTGCGCATCTGAAACCAGTATTCAGGATCCTACGTGCCTTACAGAACTGGGTGCTTAAGTAACGCAGAATTTCATTTAGGTGGATGATATACTTTAAGCTCGACGCGCAACGATATTGGTGAACGGCTTTTGAATACCTGCGCAGAACTTACATTATATTGAAATAATACAAACTTCCGACTGTGTTAAAAGTTGCGTCCTACAGTTCCAGGACAACTGTGGATTCAACTAGACCATATAGAAATTATTTATAGATGGCATTATTGCACCCAGGCTTGTCGTTTATTATGGAACACAATAACCGTCTTTACAGATTTTAAGGGTCATTTTGACTCTGTGGATCGCTGTTTTATTCTATATTCTGTAGAAAAGTTATGTACCAACAGAATTTGTTAATATTATACGCCCTCTACACAAATACATCTGGTCGCGTTAAGGTCTGCAACGAAGTAACGCACAACTTTACTTCCCGAAGAAGTGTTCGTCAAGGCTGTTCACCTTCGCAACGTTCGTTTCTTAGTAGGATGTGATACAGTGAAACCCACACAGTTTTGTGTAGAAGTTTCGGTTGGCTCACGTCTGTGATTTATCTAGATAAATATACTCGTTATAACTAGGTACTCTCTCTCTATCGTAAATCACACTAATAATTTGTGTGCATAATTATTATTTTTGTCGATATTTAAAACAATTTAAATTTTTTTGCTTCTTATGGTTATATGTGGTGAGGGGACACCACTTGTACCAAATTCCCAAGAAACTCCATGAAATGTGGAGCCGGCTTATCCTCCAAAAGGAGTCAGCCGCAGTAAAGTAAAGTATGGTTATATGGCAGTGAAACATTAATTACTATTGGCTCATGTATGGCTGTGCATGATCATGATATGAAAAACTGAGTTAATGCAGATTTTTTTCTTTCTTTATTTATTCATTAAGCAACTTTATTATTTTTATGGAAGAAAGAATCCTGTAAACTATTTATAAATTTATTGTGTGAACTATTGGCTTTCGTGTTGAAATTTTAATTATTTTATGACATCGTTTATTGAAAGTATTGTAGAGTTCGGCTATATAAGCCACCAATGTTTACCGTTTCCTAGAAACGAAAGCCGTTAACAAGTCTTTCTTCTTCCTTAAATTTGGAGCAGTCGTTCTAGCCAGAATGTTAGACTATAATGGTCCAACAGCATGAGGACGGGCCGGCTATAGGACGAGGGAACAATTTATGATTCAACAGGCTTTGGTCCCTACACATTTCTTATAAATTGTGTCGCATTTCGTACAGGTTGGCATGAATAGTGCGGACATTCACTTGCAGAACATACTAAAGTGGCAAAACTTGTGTCCGTTAAGAATATATATATATATATATATATATATATATATATATATATATATATATATATATATATATATATATATATAATTAGGAATAAAGAACACATTAATAACAAAGTGGACAAAGGCCATTTATTTCGTGAATACTAATCATCTCTTATACAATCATACATATTTATACATTTTGGGTTTTCAATTGATTATGCTAGTGGTAACAAATCTGACTCGTTTTTACTTCTGTTTCTTGTTTTGGCTAGTTGGTGAGTGTGTATGCGTTTGTGTTTGTGTGTATGCGTATTTGCATGTAAAGGTCATTCTCGCAGTATTGCAAAGTGATGTCTGAGATCTGGTCATTATTGTTTTGATGGCTTGAGAATTAACCATTTGTGCGCATTGTTCACTGTTACATGTACGAGTGCTATTTTTCCCAGTGTAGTTGATCGTTTCACCTTGTTGCGCAAATTTATAATTTCCATATGGTAACAGAGCCAGTTGGGATTGCAGTTTTAAACGTTCATAATTGTTTGGAAACTTCTGTCACCGTATGCGCCTCTGTTATTTCCACTTCAGTTTGTTGCCAATCCGATTGTATGTTTGTTGATTCTAGTTTGTTCTTGACTGGATACTAGTAGATTGTTGTTGAATTTGTTATTCTTGGCCAGTCGATAAGAATATCATGTTGATGAAACTTTTTAATATTAAGGTCAGGTGCTTGTTGTTTTATATAAATAGCACTCGTACATGTAACAGTGAACAATGCGCACAAATGGTTAATTCTCAAGCCATCAAAACAATAATGACCAGATCTCAGACATCACTGCAAGAATGACCTTTACATGCAAACACACATACACACAAACACAAACGCATACACACTTACCAACTAGCCAAAACAAGAAACGGAAGTAAAAACGAGTCAGATATGTTACCACTAGCATAATCAATTGAAAACCCAAAATGTATATATACGACCTTAAATAAAGATCCAGATCATTTAATTAGGCAGTCAGGGATGACAAAAATGATGATAACAGAAAATTTATTAAATTCATTGTACCCTTCCGATGTGCAAAAAGACTAGGAAATTTTATCAGTTACAAGAAACATTTCTTTCTAATTATCTCCTCAAGTATCTAATAATTAACATAACTTTATATATAAATTGGAAAGCAAAAGGTTAATTACTCGAATGAGAGGACATTGTAACTTAAACGCCTGTTTTAAATCAAATGGTAAATACACGTCTGCAATTGCGCAACGAATCGTCTAAACATTGCACGTATGTTCTCCAGACGTAGCATTCAAAGTAATTACTAAATACAAAAACAAAAGGGAGCTAGTCACATACGAAACCTTATGGATAAACAAATTGCAGCCGGATTTATGCAAGTAGAAGCATGTTCAGGCATTGAGCTTGAACTGGATGTGACGCACGCAATTGATTGGTTTCCGTTTTTCACACTCCATGTTCACATATTTCTATCTTGTTTTGCTCTCCAATTTATATATAAAGATATGTTCATTAGTAAATACTTGAGGAGATAATGAGAAAGAGATGTTTCTTGTAACTGATAAAATTTCTTTTTGTTTTTGCACATAGGAAGGGAACAATGAATTTTATTAAAGTTCGCATTTCAAAAGAAATTAATTAAAATTCAATGACGTTATATATGTAGCATCGCTTTGTTCAGAGCAATTTTATTCTTGTATGTACAGAACATTATTTTCAGTTTGACAGTCTTGTTTGGAGCACGATTAATGTTTAGTCATTTCATTCCTGCATGTACAGAATACTATTTTCAGTCTCTTGATGTCAGTACTGCTATATTATGAATACTTCTCATTTTCGTAAATTATGTCATTTTTATAGAACGGTATTTTTCGTTTATTCAAATTATGTTTAACATTATTAACAACTGGTTATGAACGTAAAATGTGATCAACACTTAAAATTATTTCTGAATAGGATTATATTTTCTATAAATGATGGATTGTGTTATCATGTGAATGAAAATGGTATTCTGTACATACAGGAATAAAATTATTTAAGCTGTAAATGAAATAAGCAAACTGAAAATATAATAAAATTACTCTGAACATGACCATGCTATATATATATATATATATATATATATATATATATATATATATATATATATTTATATCCAATCATACAAATTATCGTCAGCTCAATGAAATTACCTGCATCAATGACTATGCAGAAGCAAACAGCAATGTGTATACACTTCACTGAAATGGAGACAAATGGCTCACATCCACAAGTCTCATATAAACGCTACTTAGGTAGATAATAATCTTGGACAAAAGTCCCAGAAATGCTTATTATTGGGCGTCGAATATAGCCAATGATTTTATGTACACCAGAACCGCCACCTGAGAAAATATTATGCGCAGGGCCACGAGATTTTCACTCCGGCACAACACGCACTGCCCATATCTCTCCTAGGAGATCTCATATATTAGCACAGTTTAAAACGTTCTCCACCAACGAAATCAATTAACCTATCTTAAACGTTATAATTTCATTGCGATAGTGGCTGAATCTCATAAATATCATTATAGAACTGCTGAGAAAACTGGCTGTTCTTCATTAGTAGCCTGGTCGAAAATGTTTATGGTGATACTCACCAAATTAGTACAAATATGGCATTCTATCTACGAACTTGTGTAATACGTATACCAATTTATATACAAAAATTTGTTTCGACTTGACATGGTTAAATATAATAGTTTCATTGTGTTATAAAAGAAAGACATTAAATATAGTAAATATAATAATATATTTACAAGGCATAGTGAAAATATCAATTTGTACATAGGCATTTTTCACAAGTATTTACTTTGACAATCATTATCGGGAATTAAAATTCAAAGTACCAGAATGCATAAAAATCGATAGCTTAGAAAAGCGCGCAAATAATATGACTAACGCATACTATTTTACCCATACCTGATTTCATTTACAGATATTTATAATTATAACAGTCATAAATACATTAATAAAAAAGAGAAAGCCCTCCAGTTTCAATCATAATGAGTAAAAGATGGACAGTGCCAAACGGAGTCTAACCTGTAGGCATAGCGCGATGTTTAATTAATAATCATAGTTCAAAAAATAAGGCTATAAAAATTGCAACGTAACCAATTACCAGATCTACACCAAAGACGATGGACAGAATTTATTTCAGACACTACAAATTTGTCTTCACAAATCAATCTTTGCTTATTGAGAACGACACAATGTCGATTGTTCTTGCTAATGGTCCGCGTAATCAAATCAAAGATTACGAAAACTCTAAAATGTTAGCATTTAACTCTATCAGACAAAAAAACTGACAATGATGTACTTATAGACAGAGCAGTAATCGATAAAAGCATTTACGCCTCAGTTCCTTATAAAGGTAGACTAACAGGAACACAGTAGAGTAGAACTTAACTTGCTAATTTTTCGTGATTTACGAAAGAAAACTATAACCAACCAAATATTCCACCACACAGGAAAATTTTATCCCCAAAACAATGGTCTATATCACACAGGTTCGCCTATTTGATAGTGTCGATTAGGATAACCTACAGGTACAAAATGAAAAGCAATTTTCCGTACAATTGGCTTCAGTAGAGCCAGAAACAATCTACCGCTTATCAAGAGTGTTCTACAGGCAAAAATAAGGGACAACAAAAGAATAGGGCAAACTACTACGCGAATGATGGCGAGAATTATGTTTAGGCATTAGGTGAGTATAGACGCCAGTCAGCTTCCTCTGCGCATTCCCTAGAGCTAGTGCATTTCTGTACGGAAAATGAAAGCTATAAGCAAAATTTGCGAGAGAACCATTCGTTTATTTCAAGAAGGGGACGACTGTGTTCATTTCGTTTAAGATAACACAGTCAGTAAGAACAGCTACAGGCTGCCGGTGAACAAGTTGAGGTCAGACAAGAGTATTCTAAGCTTCAAAACGAAGATAAGAAGAGAAGCTATATAAATTAATATTTAAATTATTGAAATCTAGTTTCAGATGATCTTAGAGCCACCATGTTACGACTTACGTAATATTTCATCGAAGTTGGCGGGCAATGTGTACACTAAACTTGCTGTGTTAACTATATTAAAATATATTTCTTGTCTTAGAGGACTAGCTTATTACTATGTTTGCCACGCCTAATGTACAAGTACTCATTTATACGAAATATTTAATTTTAAATTTTCTTATTCATCATGCACAGACGCGCAAAAACCCATCAGAATCATCATTAGAGCACTAAATAAAACCGACAAATGTGGAACAAACTGCAGTTGCATTCAACAGGTCTCCACAATACGAAAGAAGAATACTGCAACTATCATAATACAGAGTGGATAATTGAAAAAAACAGATCATATAAGATAATTCTTGGTCCCATAATTTATGGCACAATAAGCAACACTAGCCCACGTTCACATATGTTTGGATTTGATTAGCAAATTATTTTTTTATAAATATTGAAAAACAGCTAGTAAGCAGCATAAGCATTAGCGTGAGCTAGAGTAGTATATTGAAATTATGAAAAATATAATAAAAATTATAACTAAGTTACATATGTGCAACGGTATTTACTAACATCCACAAAATAATAATAATAATAAATGGAAGCCTTATTAAAGAAATCAAATCACAAACAAAATAAATATTTATGAATATATTGTAAATCTTTATCATTTAAACAATGAGGTTTACAGAACTGAGCAGTAATATGGCAAATAGTTCAATATCACGCACATTCTTAATTTCAAAGCAAAAGTTCACGATCTAATAAGTTACTAATTTTTATAACATACTTTAAAGACTGTGAAATAAATTATTCTTCAACACAAACGTTGCATTAGAAATAGCCAAATTAAATAGTTTAACAAAATTTATTTGCGCTCATGTATCCAAAAATTACCCGAACTATTTAAGATTTAACTCAAAAAATAGTACAAAACAATAGCATGGAGCACCAAGCAAGTAAGAAATCTACTTAACACACGCATACACACACATATTAATACATAAAATTCAGCCTTGTCCGTAAGATTTTACAGGATATTACAGTCTAAACTTTACCGCCAATATAACAAAACAACAGAATTTAGCACGAAATAAGTCGTCTTAATAAGTTATTATGCATTCGGTATTGCGTACCTAGTCACCAGTTAGTCCAAATAAGACCAAAAAGATAATTCGAAGCCAGAATGAAGAAAAATCTCAGTGGCAATGACTTTCTATTATGCTAATTGTACTACAGTTTTAACGCACATACGTATAGGTTTAATCTTCCAATTAACCCACATTGATGGGTCGCTATTTAGAAAAAGCAGGTGCGCATGAGAATATACCATTTTTGGCATGTAGTTTTGATCCCATTTAAACTAACATAATATTAGACCGCAAAATCTACTACTAAATTGCACGTATATTAACTCTCAGCAACCAAGAATATATATTGACTGTCACTTTTGCAACTCATTATTAATACAACCGCTCATAATTATATTACGATACAAAAGGTTAGAATTATCTCATGGTAGAAACTCTTGTGGTTTTTATGCAATTCGTATATTCATACACAAAAGAATACATATATACAGGCACAAAACGTATGTCCACACATGCATACAAGCCTAAATACCTACACAAAAGTGTATAAATACATACATAAAAATACATAAAAATGTACATAAATACATAAATAGAGATAAAAACGCGTATATATACAAAAAACAATATTCTGCATGTAACTCAAATCTTCAAACTGAGTTTTGATATTGTACACACAATAAATAAATACACTAATCTTAAATATAGACTAATTTCAACGTACTCTAGGAACACGAAAAAGGACTACTGCAACTAGCATATAAAGGGATAGACATGTGGGGGAAACAGACCACTCGTATAGTTAACTTATTAGGTCCATAAACTATGGCAAAATTAGTCTTCACTTGTTGTCATCTGACGTCTTAGATATCGCTGATTTAATAAAGCCCCGTTTAAGAAGCGCCTCCGTAGTCATAACTTCCTGCTGTCCCGTATAGTTGACTTTGTAGCCACATAAGAGATATCCACCACTGGCCGACATCTTCAGCTCCGGATGGGTTCGTTCCGGCAAAATTTGCATAGGTCTTAACCAGCAATCAAACAAACGAATGCGAATAACACCACCACGTTGTTTCAAGGCATTGAACAGATCAACCAATGGCTATATCATAAAAATAAATCTTCGTAAGAATAAATTCAGGACAAAAGAATGTTCATAATAGACAATGTGTTTAAATTAAGTAATTTTTTTAAATTGTCTGAGTCCTAGCTTCATATATTCCAATGCCGCGTTTTGCGTACGCGGCTAGTAGATTTGCAAGGACAGTTGCACAAAGATACGATTGATCACAATTTCCAATTTTGTTTTGTCTTTGATCGGGTTGAGTTTTTATTCGGCCCAAAGGAAATGCAGTTCTATCACATCTTTGTTTACTGGCGACGTATCGGTGCCTAATTTCCAGCACCATCCTCAGGCAACTATACACAGTACAATACTCACAATAGCAGATTTAAGCGAATGTGGTAACCTCGTTACAAATTCATTCTATTTATATATTTTTTTGACTCAACACTAGTATTAAGATAAACATTTACCACGATTTATTAAATCAGTCACACAACATGACAAAACTACAATTAGTCGCATGTACTGACGTGCATAGACACACCGTGTTCATGCATTAGAGCACGTAGGAAAACTGAATAACGTGGAACAAACTGCAATATAAACATGAGTTATGAAAAACAATTTAAATTCATAATTCATCCGTAGTAGTCTCGTCTATATTTACTTTCTCTCAGAATACTGGATTTGCGACTTCTGTGCAGTTATGAACAAAAAAGTTATCACCACACATGTATAATTCGTATAATTAGGCATTAATAAGTTATAACAGTGGCACTAATACATCCTAATATCATTTTTTTTTAATTTACGATAAATAACCGTTGAATTTTATTATAATAGTAAACTTAGAAATAATACGCTGAGTCGCATGCTCTGACGCGTCTCGACCTTTCATAGGCATCGTCAAAACATTATAGCAAACTGGTCGACGAGGATCCAACTTCAATGCAAATATTAAGCAACGAAAATCAGACAAGGCATTCGCCACGAGCAGCCTCGCTTACTTCTACCTTAACTGGAAAGTTGACCGCAAGCTTCTAATGCAGTCACAACTATAACTCTAAGCTAAAGCAAGATATCTAAAAGTCAAAATAAGCACAAAACCTGTTACAAGTAAATAATATCATTTAATATAGTTAATAATGGGCCAAGAAGAAGTCAAAATGAACAATAGAAGGGAACAACGAAGTGCGTGTGGCAAGTGTGTATTAGGTGTTTCACATCTAGTAACAAATTAGTTCAAATATGATCAACGAGTTTGGTCTAACTGCGCAGTAACTTTTATTGTTAAATGCGTAATGATGGCTTGAGATCAAGCGTTCCGGATGTGAAGGGAAAGTTTCGGCTGTTGAAGGAAACTTTGGCCACTGGAATCTGGGCAGATAGTGCTCATCAGCCTTGCTTGGCAGATTATCTAGGAGAAGGAAAACTCCAAATACAAATCATCACTAGGAATGGGCGACCTAAAGTTCTTTTACAGTCCATAAAAATACGAATTACAATGATTACATACTGCATCAGCCGTCGCACAGTATAAAAAGGGTCAACATATCTGCTGAGCCACGCAGGGTGGATAAGCAAAATCTGGCTACTGCAGACAACTTAACCTCCGATTCTGCCTCCTTTCCTTCCCCTTCCCATTCTCAATCTAACTATAACGCTCTGTTAGATGCCATGAATATGGTTGGTGTAGGTCAAATATCGAAAATGGTACTAGTAGACGATCATTCATTAAACCTAGGTTAGGTTTTAACATCGGCGCATTTAATGTACGAACAATAAAACTTGGACAACAAGAAACTCTTGCACGTACGTTGGATAATTTATAAATCGATGTATGTTGCGTATCTGCAACCAGAATACAGGATCCTACGTGCATTACAGAACTAGGTGCACCATCCTTATCTAAGCGTTATTGGCTTTGGACATCTGGTTCCATGGAGTTTTCTCAAGTCGGTAAATGAGGCGACGGTATTTTCCTTAGCCCACGAGCTGAAGTTTGCTTAATTGAATGGACCTCTGTAATAGCCGACTTTGTGCGACTCGTTTAAATACATCTACTAAAATCAATGCAAAAAACCTAAATCAACGTTTTCCTTTCGTTGTATCTGCATATGCTCCTACCCATTGAAGCACAAACGAAAACAAGGACTCTAATTACTCATAAATAAGCTCTTTACTAAGTAGAGCACGAAGTTCAGATATAGTCTTGGTTATGAATGACATGAATGCACAAGTTAGGCGCTTGAGTATCGTTGAATTTCATTTAGGCGGAAGATACACTTTAAGCTCGACGCGCAACAAAAATAGTGAAAGGCTTTTGGATAGCTGCGCGGAACACAGATAATATTAAAATAGTATTAACGTCAGACGTAGTTAGACGTTGCACCACATGACATCCTCCAGCTCCCGGGCAACGGTGGGCTCAAATTTATCATGTAGCAGTTAGTTATAGATATCGTGGTTGCATCAGGAATTGCCGTTCTTTTTTCAACAATTATGTCGACTCGGATCATGCACTTATCCGTTATAGATTTTCACTAAAATTTGCCGCTCAGGATGAGGTTAATAGATCATATTTTTACGTTAAGGCAAGTTCTTGAACAGCAACATTTATATCGCCGTCCCACAATATCCGTCTTTCTAGACTTCAAGGGTACGTTTGACTCGATGGATAGCAATTTTTTATTCGATATTTTGTCGAAAATTGGTATGCCCAAAAAATGTGTTAATACAATACGCGCTCTCTAGACAAACACTTCTGGTCGCGTTAAGGTCTACAGCGAATTAACACATAACTCTAAAATCCGCAGTGGTGTTCGTCAAGGTTGTACTCTTTCCCCATTTTTGTTTAATTTTGTAATCGATGCTATTATGAACAACTCATCCACATGTTCAGGATGCATGTTTTGAAGTTGACCCGGGCGTTAAACTAGTAGATCGGTACTATGCGGAGGATATCGTACTAGTATTCGACAATTGAGATTCTGCTCAGGCTACCTTGAATAGATTAGCAGATGTTCGTCTTTCGTTATGAAATTCAGACCCTCTAAATGTAAGATACTTCTACAGGATCACCCACCGCCCATTTCATTTACTTTTCTTAGTAAGGTAGTGTTAGCTGTGAGGTTTGGTTTCGTTTATGACGTGATACAGTAAAACGCGCAAGGAAGCTGTACTGCTGATATTGCCCTGCCTTAAAGCTGACTTGGTCCTAATGGTGTTGTGTCGAGGTTTAGTTGCCTCACTTCTGTGAGTTATCTAGATAAATATACACATAGTGACTAGGCTCTCTCTCTCTGGTAAATCTTCCTAAAAATTTGTGCTTAAATTTATATTTTTGTCGTTATCTAGAACAGTTTTCTGGTCTTTTGTTTCGCTTCTTATGGTTATATGGTAGTAAAACATTAGTTATTATTGGCTTTTGTATGGCCTTGCATGGTGCCGATGATAATTTTTATACAGAGAATTTGATAAGGTTTGAAAAATCAAGGACAAAGGTACTTATTTTCTAGTTTTGGAAATGCTATAAACAGAAAGCTCTAAATTCGTCGCAAAAATGTCAGCATTATTGGTGAAAGAGGAGAAATGGTCGACTCGGTTAAACTTCAAAAAGGCTAATTAAGGATTTGTAATTCTCGTGTGCGAAAAATGCAAAGAGAAATTGCAAAGTCCTTCTCCTAGTGAAACCAAATGATATTTATATAATAAGAAACCTCGATGAGATTTCTGAAAATGTACAGTAGCATCTTCTATCGGTTAATACATGCGAACACAATTTACGTTCATGGCTTATAGGGGAGCTGATTTCAGTCATTTGATAGCAGATAGATTTGACTTAGGAAATCGGATTTTGATCGCTATTTATGATCGAATAACTCAGATCCTGTCTTGACTAAACAAAACAAAAATATGTTAGTGGTGTTAAAGTTAATATTTCATTTGAAATGAAAATATTTAGGCAATTTAAATTTCCGGGAAAATGAATAAGAATAAACCCCAAATTGATGCAGGCAAACTCGAACAACGGTCCTTCCGACAAAACTATGAAGATATTCTGAAGTCTAATCTAACCGGTCTGAATAGCGAAAATCCAAATATACTTTGGTCCAAGATAAGTTCCACTATGCACAATGCAGGTACTACTGCATATGGCATTGCAGGCTCCCGTAGAAATAATCAATGACACTCTGTAAAATCTATTGAGATACTCGAATCAAGGTGCCAAATTCCACCTGGCTCGGTTCATAATCATACTCATCAAAATATAAGAAACCAACATAAGTGCAGTCCAAAATTGGATCTCGAGAACTAATGGACCAGAAAGGTTGCAGAAATTGAAGAAGGTAATGGTCGCTGTTTGCTCAAACTCATTCGCGCAACGAGTCAGAGAAAATTAAAAATTATTATAACAATAAATGATATTAACAGCAATTTAATAACCGATAAAATAAGTCGTCTTGATAGGTGGGCTGAACACTTCAAAGATCAATTTTCTGTGGCACCCGCGTCAGTTCCCGAAAACAAGCCTGCATCAACAGTGTGCAATGTTAGTCTCAAAGAACCATCAGAGTTAGAAGTACGCGACGCAATCCTATCTCTTAAACGCCGCAATGCTGCATGCCCTGATGATTTGCTTCCAGGATTATTTAAGGATTGTGGCGACACATTTTTTTGAATGTTGACAAAACTTTTTCATACCATATGGAATGAGGGAATCGTACCACTTGATTGGAATGAGTCGACCATCATTCCTATCTTCAAACAAGGCAATCGTAATTCGTGCGATAACCATCGTGGTATAAGCTTGACAAGAGTCGTATCTAGGTTATTTGCGTCGATTATACTACGTCGACATAGCGGTTCATGTGAATTACATAAAAGAGAAGAACATGCCGGATTCCGCTCAGGACGAGGTTGAATATATATATATATAATTCTGTGGATTCCAATGTTTTATTCCAGATTTTGTCTAAAAGTTTTGTGACCATAAAAAATTTTAATATTATACCCGCTCTCTACACAAATAGATCTGGTCTACAACAAATTAATGCATAACTTTACAACCAGCAGTGTTGTTCGTCAAGGTCGTTCACTTTTCCCTTTTATGTTTAATTTTGTAATTGATGCTATTATCAACAACACTCTTCCAAAGAATGCAGGTGTTGAAGTTCTCTCGGGCGGCAAACTAGTCGATATTGACTATGCAGACGACAATCGAGATGATGACCAGGCTAGCTTGAGTAGAATAGTAGACGTTCTATGTAAGAAACTTTTACAGGATCACCCACTACTCAATCCAACGCTGCGATTGCAGAATGAAGATCTAGACATAGTTAACAGGTTTACATATTTTGGGAGCTCTATTAATAGCGAAAGCCACAGTAGTTTTTCGAACCTCCGTCATTTATGGAGAAACGTGAGTATTTCACTCTGCCTTAAAGGTCGTGTTTACTATACGCTAGTGGAACTTGGCCTCTTAGAGTTGATTTTAGACGCCTACAGGTATCCACCATCGTTGTTTGAGAAGTGTTACCAACAGCGAATAACCAGCATTGACATCTGTAGACATATTTTTTGGATCTTCCCATAAGTGCTCTTCCTTCGAAAAACAAATAAGGCTCCATCAACGTCATTGGTTCGGTCACGTTTTGCGTATGTCCTCAAATCGCTTGCCCAGTAGATCTCTGTCCTCTCATCCAGCACCATATTAGCGTAAGAAGTAAGGTGTGCAGATTTTGACATGGCAGAAATAATTGAAGTCACTTACATCCAAATTGGGTAGTATAGGACCCACTCATCTGCCAGGATGGGGTCCACGTGCGCATCATAGTTCTTCGTTAGAAACCATTAGCGATATGGCATCGAATCGAGCTCAGTGGCGATCTTGCTGCAGATGTCTAGTAGAATTATCTATGTAACCTTCTTTTCTTAGTAGTACCAAGTTAGCTGCGAAAATTGGAATGTTTATGACGTGATATAGTGAAAGTCGCAACGAAGTTGTGTAACTGATTTTGCCTTGCTCGAATGCTGACTTGGTCTTAATGGTGTCATGGGGATGTTTAGCTTGCTTCATTTCTGTGAGTTATCATGATAAATTTACTCATAGTAACTATGCATTCTCTCTCTCTTTCTCTTTTACACACACACACACCAGTAATTTGTCTAAAATATTATTTCTGTTGTTATTTACATACATTTTCCACTTCTTATGGTTATATGGCAGTGAAATATTAGTTACTTTGAACTTTTATATGGTTGTGTATGATGATGACGAACTGCTGCATAAATGGAAGGTATAATCGCGAGTTTATTGGCGGTTCAACAGTGGGAACTGGTATTACGCCCCATACTCACTATATATTTGAGAGAGGAATGTGGTACTATTGGACTGTACAATCTCCTATATGAATATGTAAACCCGCAGGTTTGGAGCCAATGAAATATAGTCTTCAGCAATGCGAATTCAAATCATGACTAAGTTATTTGCTTGATACTTATCATGAGAAATAGACGGTATGCTTTTAACCAGAAACACATTTGATCAAGCAACGCGGCACCAGCAGATAGTGAAGTATACCGTACGTACGTGTACAAAAGTCTACCTTTTAACGACAGATCGTGGATGGCTATATATGTGGGTGTAACACGCCTCGGTTGCGCGGAGCGGTAATAACAATTGTTTAATTCAGGTTTGCGACATTGACGAAAACATCAATCCGATTATATACATAAACATTTGTCAGTATGTAAAACAAAAATAAGCAAAAGATGAATATATGTATGAGAAACAAATGTGCACACTTTCCTCAAACAAATGGTATTTCTAGCTCAGGTAGACAACAAGATGACACTACAAAATTACCAAATATTATACATCTAGACCAAAAGTGACATAAACATTAACATTTGGTAGCTATTGTTTAAATCAAGGTTAAGAGCGTGATATACACACCATTGCCATTATATACGTACATTTTTAAGTATAAGCAACGCATTGTATAATGTGGAAAAGGAAATACGTCCAGCAGTCCAGGTTCATCATTACTGGTAACTCTTCCAGAATTTGTTTATGTAACCACAAAGCTACGCTGCCGCACGATACACATATTAACTAATATTTCTGGGTTACCCTTTCCTTCAGGAGAGCCTTTATGACATCTCTTTAGTTCAAACTAGCAAACCCCAATTTCATCACAGGATAGACACATTATAAAATGCTTAGTTTATACTGATATATATATATGGCCGATCGTACATGGGCTAACGGAGCTATGGCGGTGGTGTCACCAGGGCGTGGTGGATTTCCGACCGGCAATCGGATCTCCTATAAAATACCACACGAGCCCGACGACGGCACCATGACTCGGCGTGTGTTCCCACCACAAAAGGGTTCAACAGCCACAGGATTACATGGACTCCTGGACAGTACCCCGTACTTCCGAATGGTGAATGAGCTCTCAACAGCCACCGGCAACCATGCAACTTACTGCTGCCTTGCAGACTGCGCTTGGATGTGCAAAGGCTAGAGGTGCGTCCTCGATCAAAAAGCCGAGTGGTGAGGGGACACCACTTGTACCAAATTCCCAAGAAACTCCATGAAGCATTGGAGCTGGCTTATCCTCCAAAAGGAGTCAACCGCAGTAAAGTAAAGTGAGTAAGTAGTATATATATATATATATATATATATATATATATATATATATATATATATATATATAGGATTGGAGCCTATATCAAATCGAACTGCAATTACAATAAGGTCATGATATAATCTTTAAAAATGTTCCCTGTGGTATTCGAATGATGAAGGCTGTTAGAAAAGGAATAGTAACCTAAAATTTAATGAAGAAAAAGAATAATAAATGATCAACTAAGTGTAAAATTCGATGAATTCTTGATTTATTTTCGTTTGCGCATAGTCAATGCATAATCAGGTCAATAGCCAAACATTGTTCGATACTGCGAAAAAGGATACAAATATCAGAAATACACTTAGCGAGGAACTAACAAATATGGTATGTACCTCATTCCGCAACTACAACTTCGCATTGCTTGGAACAGCCGCCTCTATTTATAACATTAAGACATTTCTAGTAGTCCTACCGAATTCCAGCTAAGCACAAAAAACTAAATACAATATCATGCAATTTAAGAATGCGAAAATGCATGAATGTAAAACAACATGCATAAATAAATTGAAGTCGCCCAGAGCATAGATTTCAGATCAGCCTATTCCTGTAAGAAAAAGTCCAGTCTCGGGTCACCTCTCTCGCTTATCACGAATCCTTCTGAGGATAAAACCAGTGACTAATTTCGGTGTAGCTCAGAAAAAGCTTACAATACAACAGTTGGCAGAGGCGATAGTGCCACTTATTGTGAATGGGCAACCCAATTTAGGACGGATTGCTTAATCCAAATTGAGATAATAAACTATTTTCTGCTACTTAATCAATATGAACATCAATATCATATTAAGTTTCACCAATTGTTAGCTACAATTAAAGGAAAGGTACAAATACAGCAGGTAGCAGTATAAAATATATGCAACATATCGCTTAAAATGTATAAAGATATATTTCCAAACACTCCACTAACTTTCATACCTGTAAGATGCGAGAATACACAACAAACGGTTTCCCCGGTGGGAGTAGTTGAAGCAAACTTAAAGTAAGGTCACTAGGATGAAAACGAGTAGCGACAATTAGACAGTCAACATCAGCTTCTGGCCACGTTCCCCTGAAGTTAGAATCTTGAATGCTGTCGTCGTGTGTTGTTACAACCTGTGAAACAATTTTACTTTCTCCGTGCTTATCTGAAAGCTCGGACCCGTCTTTTGCCAGAACGCAATCCGCGGACGCACCCGGTTCGTCATTATCAACGATACTGTCAACGTCAGGCAAGCCGAATAGGCGTCTAACTGAAGTTGCTAATTGTCGTTTACGGAGAAGTTTTCGCTCAACCTGTTCTTCAAACGGCACTTTTTGTCGCTTTCGTTTTTGACAGCTCACTTGTTGCCCAACACCATTTACATCCATATCAAAATTAGCACACACACTCGTATTGCAATTTTCATCACTGTTAATAACAGGTGTGAAGTTATTTTGCAATTTACTACTATCTCTAAATGGCTCAAGTCGAGTTAGCGTGTTTTGTGTTGGAAGTTCGTCACTTTCTATGTGTAGACAATAAATTAGAGAAATTACATATTTTACATAAATAAGGATAGCTTTTAAAGAAAAACTTCGTGTACTCCATTCCCGAAAGCAGTCCATGATTTTACTAGGAATGTGTTAAACAAAAATCATAGTCTAGAGATGGATTAACTTGATAGTTTTACAAACTGAATAGGTGATGTGTAGCCATATAAATTACAGATATGACGAACTATTCGCGTCGAACCAAACATACCAGTTACCTGTAGATTGAATTCAGATGGTTTACACAGATGGCGCTCATCAGCTTCACGTGGTAGACCTTCTACGTGAATGAAAGTTCCAAACCTAAACTATGAAATAGTAATAGGCGATCGAAAGTCTTTTTATTCATCACCTCTGAATATTATCTTAATCATGCAAAAGTGAAAAATCATTTCAAAACTTAAAATGTGCAGTCTGCGGCTGCCAGCAGTGCATAATAACCCGATCTGTGTTGTGACCAACACAGGATTATTCTCAGTTCTTCTATTCAGCGGATGTATTTCGAATTCCATTCTTAGTTTCCCCCATCAATCCACAGTTCATCATAAGTATTAAACGTTCAAAATTTCTTACTTACTTAATTAGTTTACTCTGAAAACTTTTAATTAACTGTGAACTGGCAATCATATGAAATAAATCCGCTGAAAACAGCAAAATCGTTAGTTTACTGAGAGATGAGCGCCAATAGCGTATAGTAGCGTATAGTAACGTATAGTAGGATATCGTCAATGTTGATGAAATAAGTGATAACTTACGGAAACCAACGGCTTAACATACGGATTTTTCTGGACTATGTAAGCAGAGGACAAAAAGGCCAAATTTACAAGTCGATCTGCTCTGCCCGAGTACACTTAAATGTCTCTTCCTAATTGCATTATATAAAAACGCCCTGTGTGCAGATTAATTGCCGCGCCACAAAGGAAATTCCAGTTTTTAAAATAACGTAATATGTAATCACTGGATAACGATAACAGGCATCGCGATGAGTATTAAAATTGAATGTTTCCGAAGGAAAACGGACCGTTTGTCTGATATTGACCATTTTCAGTTATTTAACCAAATGCAGTCAGTAAGTTTTCAGTGCAACGTGATCATGAACAAGGTATTGCATGCCCGGCCATGATAACTATTCTCTGGTTGTAAACTCTAACTGCGGAATGGAGACAAGCTCGGATTCCTTTATTTATGTTTCAAAAATAAGGATAACTACATCAGTACTAATTTATTAGAATTGGCTTCTTTGCATCAGCTATAAAATGAAAAACAACCAGATGATCTATTCTAAATAAAATCTATCGAGATGGCCTGACTAGTTATTAAGCAGATTCAAAAATATAAAATAATAAACAAATTTCATGCAGAATAAACTCTTTCAGCACTAAAGTTGAACAGACCGAAGAATTTAATTTGCTACAGATCAAAGATACGATAACAAAACACCGCATGAATTCCTTTAGGCAACTTACCTTTCATTTCAAATGTATTTTCATTTTCCTGAATAAAAAAATAAAAATAAGAATCTTACACAAAGAATAAAAAGCAATAAAAATGAATACATTACTTGGAAATTGGCGGCTATGGTCAATCGTGGCGACAGCATTATAATAATCCTCTCTGGTAATAAATAGACGACACTTGATCGGGTCCATTGAATGATATTTTAGACAAACATACACTTGGAGTAAGACGTTAGTAGGCAGTTTGTTACTATATATTAGCAAAAAAATTTTACTTTTACCGAAATAATTTATCCCAGTATACTTACGTACATGCAAACATAAATAGATAACCAAAGATCCTGATTTCCCACAAGGTGTGTGTATTCAAAAAGCCTACACCCGAAAGAATTAATTCTGCAGCTAAACTTCAACAAATTTTCGCATATTAAATTGTCTCGACAAAGTGTAACCGGTCACTGGAAACAGTACACTCCGGCGATCTACAACTAATCAACGAGCGCCATCGGAATCCTTATCTAGGTGCAGTTGTAATGACAGATCAGAGTAAGGCCGTATAAAACTGGTCGCTTCGTAAATTGCCACTTTGATTAGTGCCTGTTAAAACGTAGGTGGCATTAAATTAAACGAAACAGATCGAATTCAAATTGTACAGACGTTGGCGCCGACAAACAGACATTTCACATTTATTACGTTGATCAATTATTTAAGCTTGTGATGCAATAATGGAATCATAGATTTTGTTTACAGGCGAGTATAGATATTAAGGCTTGTCACCACCATATGCCATAGTGTTGATATTTCGAGAGCGATTTGCGTAACACCATTTTGCCCCAATTAAAAATTGTGGGATAATCGTTTAGGAATTCATTTTAACAGTACAATGACTATGGTACTGCTACGACACCCGCACTCGCCACACTATCCCGATATGTTAAGCAACAACGGTTTCCTAATGAATGAAATGACATTCATTATTTCGTTTAATGAACAAACTTAGATTAAGTTGGCTATTTTTTAAATTTCACAAAATTCCAGGAAAACTTCTTTGTTTACGGACCTTTTCTAAACCATAAACATTAGGCGGCACTGTGTCAAGCTATACAAGGATAATTCCAAAGGACGAGCCCAGCTCATTGTTACTAATCGTTTTAAAATCGTACTACCCTTTGTAGCATATAGGTCATCAACTTGGTTTTAATTCTTTCATTATAATCAGTCTGTTTCATCAAAATAGTGGTTCCATATTTACTACGCTTAGGCCAGATGCGTTATTTTATGCTTAGAGAAAAAGTATACCAAATTTGCCGAATGCTATTGCAGCCAGGCTACGTGTAAACATCTACTAAGAAGCCGATATATCCGTATTCATTCAGGAACACAAGTGGCTGAATTCGATTATGCCTGGCAACAAGGCGCCGTTAAAAATCTTAAACTTCGGATTAAGTGTACGTAACGACCTGTTTAGAGGCATTTAGCTAAAGATCTAAATGGATCGATACATTCTGCACACAGCTTTGTAATAAGAGATCGAAAGCGGCGTGTACACATTCTACAACATCAGGAATAAATTATAGACGTCGAACTTAGAAAACGCCATATAACCCCGTATATGGAAGGGAGAACTATCTACTTTTTCCACCTGATAATTCCGAAACACATTTTCATAAGTCAGGACTCCTGGAAACCAGTAATGTAAACACCAATCTTGCGGGGGTCGTCAGCCATAAATGACTGACTGGTTCGAAAGGCGAGTTTACATTCTTAGAGCAAAAGAATGAAACATCCATTGGCAAAAGTGCAACAGTTTTGTTGCAAAGCAGTGGCACCTGATGAAAACACATGCATTCATAAATACAGGAATCTAAGTGCATGCTAAGCAAGAAAATAATCTACAGTTGTATACCGGCGTATGTATGTAATACGGGCATGTATTAATGCATAACCATGACCAGACTTCACATTTATAGTGGAAATGCATCGTTCAGATTTCGTCTTGGTTCCGAAACAATCTGTCAAATAAAACTGACTAGAATAGTTTCCGCATGGCACCTGGTACTTAGGCGCCAGTGAACGTCTTTATTCCTTTTCCTGCTTAGAATAACAAGGCAACAAAAGTGCTGGCCCGGAGTTAGAGCTTGGTTGTTAGAATAGATTTCATGTGTTTACTGTTCAGATAATGAATCAAACACACTACTCAACAACTGTGTCAACTCATAGAACTTAATGACAGGCAACAGTCTTAGCTACCGACGAAGATCTTCCAGAAGGATAGTAAATGAAAAAAGTTAATTAAGCTTAAATCTTCAATTAAAACGTTCAATGCGGATGTTGGAATTGTTATTCAAGGAGATCAAGAAAAGTGATTCGATAAATCGAATGGCCAACGTTGCTATTTATTGTTTAGGTTGGAAAAGGCAATTCATCTAGTAGATCGGTTTCGTCGTTATTGGGAACTCATTACGCACTGTCAAGAATTTGCCGTGAACA
>JAQBSW010008490.1:0-33920 GCA_029291075.1 Eudiplozoon nipponicum
ATATAAATAAAGTATTTCATAAATGAATATGGTAAATACAATAATACTGAATGGGTAAAACAAAGAAGAATAAAAGCTGCCATATCAATTAGAAAGCAGTTTCAAGATTTTTTAACTTATTAATTGATAAAACCGATTCATATTGGACTAAAGAAGGTAACTTTAGATATAGTATCATGAATTAGAGAAGTAAATAAGATATGATAAATTTAATACTACTAAGATGTTCATTATATGATAGGGACAAAAACATAGTACTCACACCATTTGATGCTAATAAAATTAAGTACCTAAGTATCGAAATAATGTTGATTTATACCTTTGGTCATGTGATGTGATTAATACGATGGTGGTGGTGATGATGATGATGATGATGATGATGATGATGATGATGATGATGATGATGATAACAACGATGAGTAGCTCTGATTAATGAGATTTTTATTACTTATTGGATGATTATATTAATGTAAACCTGATTTAGATTAACTTTGATGCTGAAACGATGAAATTTATTATATTGGCGCGCGTACGAAAGAGATAACAAATTCCTGATGCGGTAGTTTAGCAAAAAAATCAAACACAAACACCAATAGTATTACCACAAGCAGCAGCAGCAGCAGTAGCAGCAGTATCAGATACCGCAACAACATAGAAAACAAAAAGGATGAAAATTAAAACACTGTATTAGGGCAGGCTATCGATTGGGAAGACAAAAAAGAATGGTAGCAATGGAGGCGTTTGCCATGAAAATAAAATTAATAACCGTATTGGAAAAAGTTGTAACCATATCAGGAGCTCATAATTTGTGGAAAGTTTTATTCGAATCCACTTAGTTAATGGAATGAAGACTAAGAGAATTATTTATGAAATACGCCCAGACTAATTATAACATCAATAGCATATTTACAGCGTCATCCGAAGTCCTTACGAAATACATCAGAGCAAAATTGTGCCAAAATACACACACACACACACGCACGCATGAAAACATATTCATACGCATATACACATTTACACACATCCATTCATGCATACCTACATACATATATTTATACATACATAAATGCAAGTACACATACTTAAATTCAATCATACAAAAAATGGCACTCACACACAATAGATTGTTAATTTTATCTATAACGATATAAAACATTGATACATCGAACAAGGATACCCTTACATTAACTTTTCCCCTTTCAGAATAAACGCTTATACAACATTTTTTGCATGTCTCCATCAAATAAAAATGATTACTAGTTGTTGCTAGGTAATTGTCCACTCCTAAAAATCTATTCCTAACTGGAGAAAAAAATTGTATATCATTAAAATTCCTTATTTAAACTAACGCGTACTTGTGGCACAAATCGAACGAAAAAGTATTTAAACAAATTATCTAATATCATTCTCATGTGTGTAAGTGTGTGTGTGTGTGTGTACTTAATTATATTTAAGAGCAACCTAGCCAATCGACAGGTATTCATTAAAATACGCGCAGAAACTCTCTGTTGAGGTGGTATTTAATTAATAATTCAAGTGACAAAATAAATGTCAAATTTCTTAATCTGATAGACTTCTTGTTAATGGGACGTCCAGCAATTGACGCACAAATACTCCAAGTAAAATCGAGGACATTGCGTGCAATTAATCAATGGTCTCCTTCCTTAAAACCCAAAATTTGCAATGATCAAAGACAATGGCAACAATAAAATACATAATTACATACGCACACACACACACACACACACATATATATATATATATATATATATATATATATATATATATATATATATATATATATGATTATAAAAAGAAATATTTTAAAAACAACTTTGGCACAAGAATTCATATTATTTTAGCATAGAAGCATATTATCGGCATTAATCATAGAAACTCGAAGAATCGTTACCTTGCATTGAGCTGGAAGCGTCTTTATTCCTCGCTGCGCATATTCGTTGGCCTAAACAGAGTATAAGTAAAAATTAATCATGTTAAATTCTTGTAACGTATAGAAAAGCAATACAAAAATCAACCGTGATATGTTTCCAAATTATAAAAACCGATTAGTATCAATTAAACGAACGTAGGTTGCGTGGGCGGTGAAACAATTACTTAAACCAGGATTGTGCCATAAAAATATATATGATACCACCCGAGGCCAAAGAATAAGGCACATACATCCCGTTTATATAATAAATGTTCAGCCCCGTAACTCAGGTTCCTATATATTTATTTCTTAAATATTACACACTGCATAGTATAGCGAATGCCATTCATCAAGAAGATCGCTTTATTATTTATTGGGCTCACGCCATGGGAAATTTTGCTATTTCCTTAATTCTCAATAAGAACGAAATTGGTCTACTGGATAAGCTTCCTTTAGTATTTTAAAAATTTTCTTTTATATTGACAACATATATCAGCCAATTCTTTCTATAAATATTTAAATCAATATATTGATAAATATACATAAACATATAAAAATTCTATATATATATATATATATATATATATATATATATATATATGTGTGTGTGTGTGTGTGTGTGTGTGATTGTTTTGTACATATTTATTTATTTATTTATTTATTTAAGGAAGAAACCGGCCCAATGAAGTAACTGATATCTGACATCTTTTTCGTTTAAGGCAGGAATAAATATAATCAACTCAGTTTAATAACATTTTCTAAAATAAAACAGTTATATTTATACACATAATCAAAATCATATGTCTATGTATATGAATGTCTGCCAAATATCTCTAATAGTTAATGAAATGAAATTGTGTGTGTGGGTTCTTGTGTTTGTAGTTGTCAGATAAGGTGATGGTGAAACTTATATTAACCTGTGAGCACATGACGCGAAAAGTCAAGCGTAAGTTGTTGTAAACTTTTATGGGTATGCCTCTGAGCGAAATGATTACGTGTTTGGTTCCAACTACAGAAAACTAGGACATTAATGAAGAGTCCTCATAAAGTCAGTAAACTGTCTAATAGAATGAAAAACATGTGAAATTAGATTTATCAAAACTACCTTTTGTTATTAACATAGGCTGAATTCCAGTTGCTTTGAAAGAAGCATGTCGCATGAAGGCGAATAGATTAATTACCTTGTCCTTGCTAGGCGCAACAAGGTGTTTGCATCCGAATATTTCGACTTCCGGTTTCGGTAGCCGTTTTCAAACGAAAGCACATCCCACAATCAACTTGATAATCAATATGTCAAGTTGCTTTGTTCCTTCATTAGGCTTTTTTAAACTTGTGGTGATAGGCGAACTGAAAAAGGCTCACAACAAAGGCTGCCAAAATATTTTCAAGAAACAAAATAACTGGAATGCAGCCTATGCTAGTTACAGTGGAGATAAGGTAATTAATACGTAGTTTTTTTCCATTGACTACACCAGCCCTCTGGTATATAGTGAAACAACTTGTTTAGAAGCAATTGATAGTACTCGTAGGTCGGTAAAATCTTGCATCCTTTACATTTCCAGGTGCACCGGTTTATGGCTTTAATTAATGGGTTCTCACTTGTCCCTTCATTTTGAAGTCCTCCATCAGCTGATTGTCTGAAAATGACGTTGGAACACGATTCCCACTCGTTCTTCCGAATTTTTGGGACTTCATTTCCAGTCCCATTCTTCAGGATTAACACCATACACACAGGAAAAAAGGAACTTGTGACATATGGGATTGCAAATGAAGTTCCGAAAATTCGGAAAAAGAATGTAAAATCTTGTTCCAGCGTCATATTTAGATAAGCAGCTGGTGGAGGGCTTCAAAATGAAGGAACAAGTGATAACACAGCAATAAAAGCTAAAAATCGATGCACCTGGAAATGGAAAGGATTCAAGATTTTACCGACCCAGGAGTGCTATTAATTGTCCCGCACAAGAAAAAGGCGATGAGAATACGAAGGACAGCACTGCGTAATTTACATCAAAATTTCTTCAAAATCATTTCTTCACAATGAAACCAAGTAAAAATATTTAAGGTACAATATGTTAGATTTTTCGAGTATAACATAATTTTAAGTGTATTTTTCATTAAAATGATAAAAAGTCAGAAACATTTAACCGATTGATTGAGGTTTAAACAAGAGCCCTTATTAAAATGTAGATTATCCACACTATACGCAAATAGATATTTTGAATAGTGTATGAAAGAAGTAAATAAAAATTAAAAGTATGAAATCAAGTTTCATTACTCATATATAAACAACTTTCAAGATAGATTAATAAATTTCTGATTGCGCGGGTGGTGGTAACAATTCGTTACATGAAGTTTGCGATTTCGAAGTAAACACCAATCCTGACGACTGGTTAAATACACCGGGACTGGTATTCACTCCAAGCTCGCAAACTTGACTTAAGGAATTCTAAATAAATTGCAGACAAACGCTGTATGGCTAAAAGTACGTCTAGTTGGCCATTAAACAATTCAGTTCCAAATTCCCTGAGGCCCAACAATTCAATCCAGCAAGCAATTTCATTTATGCTGCACTGGTGTGGTTGTGCCACCTTAGGGCGAAAAAGTAAACTTATAATAACGCAAAATTGTAGCAACAAGCACTTCATAAAACAGACAAACGTTCATTCGAATTTGTTAAGACGTATACACTGTCCAATGTCTGCTTTAGGATAATAAAACTGAAATAAATGCCGCAATCAATTGCTATACACGCCCGACGATAAATCAGACGAAATCAATTGAAATAAGATACGATGATTAATTACTTCGGGCTGAATCATACAAGCACGTATTATATATATATATATATATATATATATATATATATATATATATATATATATATATATATATATATATATATATATATATATGAGTTTTATGCCTATTTTAATCAGTAAGTGCGTGTGTATACAGGGATTTACAAGCGTATATTGAGTTAATTTATTGCTTCATGACAGATTTAACGTAAGAGTGTTCGTTTTGCCTGGAAGAAGTTAAGCTAGCTGTACAACAGGCAAGCATTGACAAACAGGTGTGATAAATCATAGGACTTATTATTACTCCCATAAGAGTTATTTTTGATTGGATTAGGGCTAGGATGAGAAAGACCGAATCGATGTCTAACCTTTGCCAAGCCAAACGTTTTTTACTCTAGCCACATGCCCAATATTTCGTCGAAAACAAACTATTCACCAAGACGAACAATCAATATTAATAAGTATGTATTAGGTTTTGCGAACCTAGTAACAAATTAGTTCAGTTTTGACCAGAAGGACAGCATGAATGGAAAGCCAACTCACACTATATAATTAATATATACCGAGTCTGTAAAGGATACTAACACTATGGCCATTGTGTTAGTAACTGATACCTTTTTTGAAATCGATGAGTACCGGATACTAACACTATGGTTTCCGAGTCGGTACATGATACCAACCTGATGGATATAAATTTATGCTAAAGTTCACCCAAATTGAGAATTACAACAATTTCCGAACACCTGTTACTCCAGTTAAACCATACACTCTGGCCTTCATCGATATCAGTTATCACATTTCGCGGTAAGCATGACATCATTCAATTCAATATATTACAGTTAAATACTGTTTGTTGCGAAGAACTAATATATATGCAAGTATTTATTAGGTGTTGCGAACCTAGTATCATCAATTTACGATGAAGTAATCATTTGAACTAATCATTACAAATAAATCCACCTGGGCAAACTGATATAAACAATAGAAAACAGACTGCAGCGTTGTGGTTCTCAGTACTAATGTGACTAAAGTTCTGTTAACGTTTAATATACAAGACAGGACAATTGAGAGAGATCTCACTAACATCGTCTAAATCCCCAAATAGGAACGAGTGATCTATTTACTGCCCGTGTACATCTACAGTTTTTGTAAATACGCGACCGCGAAGCGGCCATTTAATGTTGATAGAATGTTGTATAGAATTAGTAGAAGTGTTAATAATAGTTAGGAAGAGTATTATAGTGCTGTCGATATGCATTACGTAGATCCAAGTTTAGTGCATAAAAAATATGCACCGGAGCATCGACGAATAAATAAAATTAACTTCAAACAGACATTGCTGAATATTTTAAATCATTTAATTTCACGAAAAGACGGAGAAAATAAAATAGAACAGAATAATGAATAAATAATTATATATATATATATATATATATATATATATATATATATATATATAATTATTTTGACATTATTCTGTTCTATTTTATTTTCTCCGCCTATATATATATATATATATATATATATATATATATATATATATATATATATATATATATAATGTGGCATAAAACTTCCATTTCATATTATTCATCATATGGTAATTTTTCTTCCACAATAACAAAACCTCGGTGGCCAGTTAGAACCTTGAGCCAAATGCGATGACACATAGGCCACACTTGACGGGAAGATAGGTTAAAGCTAACGTTCGTATTTAAATAAAAGGTGCATGTATTTTACTACAGGAGTGGCGCAGTTGATGAATGACGGTTCGAGCACCGTCTCGGAAAATTCGAGCAAGTATTTGTAATAAATAATAAGGAAGAAACCTGTCTAATAGCCGAAATCAATTTCCACCATAGAAAAAGTTTTGTTTCAGCTAACTACCTAAAAGCGGACAAGCAGTCAGATTTTAATGGGTGCATGCATATATGCATACACCCAAGCATGCATAAAAATGCAAGCCGATTAACCGAAAACGGTTACGTGTTCGCGCATAATTTATTAATTTGGTAATAAATATAGTGTTATGGACTAATATTACGCAACACAGGTGTCCCCATATATGGCACACAGGAAACAAATCTCGTAAATAAAACTTAAACATCTGTTTTTATTAGACGACAAATACTTATTGAATGGTAGCACGGTGCGAGCTTTCATTGTTGAATCTCCGCGATTTGCGTTCGCGGGTTGTCGCTTTGCACTATCCGTTTCGCAAAGATGCGATTGATCCCCATTTCCATGTACGCGTCAAGTTTGGCTTATTGCCTGGATTCAGATTCATTTCTTTCTTCCGAAAGCATCACCGGAAATGAGGTACGATCTAATCTTCGTTGACCGGCGACGTTTCGGACCAGCATTTCCCGTTCCACCATCAGGCCTCTCCTCTCACATAGACATACGTTTTATACTGCATTTATTTGAATGCATGGCATGACCCTGAATTGTACAATTTAGACCAGACTTATCAAGACAAAATTTTCGTGAGCGATCCTTGTCCTTACTGAAGAATCGCTCAATAAGTATTAAACCACGTATTGAATCTAAATATGATTCGTTAACAGTTCATCTTGGTTTTAACTCAAGCAATAAATCAAGCATCTTCCTATTTGCAAAACAACAAGAGTCAAAAGCAAATGTGGCCTTCATATAGAAGGAGATTTTAAAAATTTTCTCTGTCTAAAAAGTGAAACATTTATTTCAGCATGAATTTTACAATACCATACACATGTAACTATAGCTCTTAAACTCCATCTTCTCTATTGATTTACTGGAGACCAAAGCTATAATTCAATTTGTTTAAATAATGAAAGGCCTCACATAGGATGTATACATAATATATATATATATATATATATATATATATATATATATATATATATAATAATATTAATTAAGAAAGTTTAAAAAACGGAATATTTAAACATTTTCGCATTGGGATTAGAAAGCCCCATTTTGATGGCAATGCACAAACAAATTCATTTTGTCTGCACAGTTTTGGACAACTTCTATTTATTCTTTAAATCACGTTTGCGAGCTTGAAGTAAGCACCAATCCAATTGTATTTAACCAGTCATCAAACAGCATAGCAAATCTACCGTCATTCACAAGTACTGATGCGTTTCCATCTTCCATGATCCTCCTCAGAGTACGACGGCAAACTGACTTAGAATGGTCAAACCGCATTGCATATATATAGAAAGCAAAATTAGATATGCGGCTCTCGCCTCAAGAAGTCTCGCACACCTTACACTTGGCTGTAAATGTCAGCTGCATAATTTCAGTTAAGTCATGACCATTAACATATTGTAGCTTTCGTTTCATATATATATATATATATATATGTGTGTGTATATATATGGGTAAAAAAAATTAAACTGTAAATGGTTAAACGGGTGGTGGTAACAATTCTTTAAATCAAGTTTGCGATTTTGGCGTAAGCACCAATCCCATTGCCTTTAACCAGTCATCAAATAACTTAGCGAAACTACTGCTAGTAATATGTACTGCCGCGATTGGACCTTCCAAGATCATCATCAAAGTACGACGGCAAACTGACTGGCGAGAATCAGACCGAAACGCATATATATGGAAAGCTTGTTAGTTTGCATTCGTACTCTGATGACAATCATGGTAAGTCGAAACGCGACAGTACGTGTAACTGACGATAGTTTTGCTATGTTGTTCGACAAATGGTTAAATGCAATGGGAATAGTGTTTACTTCAAGCTCGCAGACTTGATTTTAAGAACTGTTACCAGCACCCGCTCTATCAATTATTCTTTAATTGTGTAACTTCTATCTATTTCAATCACCTCTAAATAAGGTAGCATATTTGCTAACCTAATCGTAGTCAAAATTGAAATGCGATTTGTTGGCATGTCAAATTTTTCACATGATAAAACACTTTTAAATGAAGATTGGTTGTGCGTGCGGTTATAAAAAAATATTTACACAAAGGTTGCGATCTTGATAAAAACACCCGTCCCATTAAGGTACATTTCTTTGTCAGTGTAAACTATGTATTGTATAATGTAGAAAAGGCATTTCATCTTGTACTGACAAGAATTTGCCGCGGATAGGGCTCGAACCTGGGACCTCTACAGTAAATCAGTTGAAATACGGAGATTAAGCGTTTCTGTAATATGTATAAGGTATTTCAATTCACATTGGGAAGTAAATGTTTCATTTATTTGAGAAATAATTATCCTGCAGACACTGTCGTTAAATTTGAATTGATATATATGTATATATATATATATATATATATATATATATATATAAATTTGTGTGTATGTGTGTTTGCGTTTCCTCTAGTGGTAAAGATATCATAACCGTAGCTACATAATTAGAAATACACAACTGTTAGCACTGAAATAAAATGTTCCATTAACTGCATAGTTTATATGCAAAACAATCGGAAATAAATGTCTAGTCAGACAAACTGCCTCTGTAGCCAACTTGACGTTCAATCGTCGCCCATTTGTTGTCATTCTTTTCTACAAATTACACAGGAATCACGAGCTGTCATTTTCGCATAATTAAACAAGGATCAAACGGTTGTAAATTAGACGGAAATGGAAAAATAGAAAGTAGGATAAAAGCAAACCCTGGTGAAACAAGTGATACAAAAAATAAAGACAGAATGAATTTTTTCAAATGTCATAGACAAAAGGAGTTCAATGTAGCCACATTAGTCTATCTATACATATTCACATAGCTTCAGGCAAAAAGTGGTAGAATTAGAGATCCACATACGAAAAGGAATAAGCAAAAACAAATGCTAGTATGACAAGGAAAATTAGACAAAACTGCAGTTTCTATGGGGTAGTGGATAAATTGTATTATTATCGGTTTTATGCACTGCTAGAACAGAGGTGCGGCTTATATTTGTGATATCTGTCTGGCAGAAAGGTTTATTGTGGCAATAAATATTGGATGAAAGTTTGTATTAGGTGTTGCGAACCTAGTAACAAATTAGTTCAGCTGTGACCAGAAGGATAAACCAAAGACAGCATGAACGGAAAGTATAGTCTCACGCATGTTTGTTTCGTGCTTACTGGCGACTTATCATTAGGAGCCGGTATTACGCCCTTTAACCACTATATATTTGAGTGAAGAATGTGGGACAATAGGACGGTACAATCTCCCAGACGACTGTGTAAACCTGCAGTAGTGAAGCCAACATCATTTAAAGTCTCAAATATGCGACTTCAACGAAAACTCACTCTATATAAGATACATTCTGAGTCTGTAAAGGATACTTACACTATGCCTATTGTGTCAGTAACCGATACCAATATTATAGTAACTAAAAACTACGTGTTACTACCATTATGGACATCAGTTTATGCTATAATTCACCGAAATTGAGAATTAGAACAATTTCTGAACACCTGTTACTCCAGTAAATCCATACACTCTGGCCTTGATCGATATCAGTTATCACATTTCGCGGTAAGCATGATATCATTCAATTCAATATATAACAGTTAAATTAGGTTCGCAACACATAATACATACCTGCATATATATTAGGTCTCCGCAACAAACAGTATTTAACTGTTAAATATTTGATGAAGCTCTGCCATATTGATCAAATTCAATATCACATGGACAGAAAAGTATAGCTTCTGTCTAAGTACGCAAAAACGATTCAGACTAGTTCTAAAGCAAAACCTACGGAAATCCGTCCAAAGGTATGACTGATGAACCAACATAAGTTTGTAAAATATTGATATTTCCAATGAATAATGCAGTTGAAATGGCGTTGGAGACGAATAGCATGCTTATGAACCAAATGATAACGGTTTCGAATCAATAAATGCAAAAAGGTCTACATGAGTTGCATTTCAAATTCCATGCATCATTTAGCTTATATTACCTTTCTCTCAATATTCGTATAGGCATATATATATATATATATATATATATATATATATATATATATATATATATATATATATATATATATATATACCAAAATTCTGCCGAATCTCTTCGATTGAACGACACAAATATCAGGCAGAATATTTCAGTCTTACATCGGCAGATCTGGCCTGGCTAGTTCGACTTTCATGTCGAAAGCACGATCACTGATTATTTGGTTTAATACTGAAAATGTCATGCAATGAACGGATTCCATGAAGTAGAGGATGTGCTATTATTCTTCTTCTTCTTCTTATTATTATTATTATTCATTAGTTTAACTTTCTTTTGATTACGTGATAGGGAAGCAAACGTTATTAAATTCTGTGATGACTATAGTCTTCAGGATACATGAAATTCGTCAAGCCCAGAAGTATCACCAGTATAATCAACTGTGTCATAAGGCATACAAATCATGGCATCAAAGGTAAGGTAAACTATCCGTCCACGGAATCCATATACAAAAAACAGTTTCGTTCTGATTCAGCAACCTCTCAGCGGAGACTGTAACTGCCTGACAGGATCAGGCCTATAAGGTTATTTGGTTTATAGCCATGTGGTTAAATTTAGTTAACAGTAATATGATTATTTAAAGGAAATATATGCAAAATGCGGGTCTCTGTGATATTTATTATTAACGGTATATCTGTGAACCAAATGTTTGTGTAACATCCCCGCCAGCAGACCTGACAGTCAATGAGAAGTAGCCCAATAAAGAAGAAAACTTGGTCTTGCACAAAATTAACAATATGCTAAGAACGTATAAAAAATAAAAGAGTATATATTTTATTGGTACAAGCTAAATATTTATAAGATATAAATTTTGATTCATACATTAGAGCGGTTTCCTCTACATTAGTCACTCATTAGTAGTAGCAAAAATTGCTGCGGTTGGAATTTGAACCAGGATCATCGGTTTAGACAATCGCAACCCATCCCATTCAATAATGAAGCCAAGAATTGCACAAAATTTCCAGTATTACACAAACTAACGTATTTTGTCGGTCCTTCCCTTCAGGTTGAGCATCCATGGTACCGCTTGTGATCTGAAGTGCCAGATAGCCGGTCCCGATCTGCTCTTACAAGTCAGACGCCATTAACAAATCGAGAAACGAAATTGAGCTGAAATACAACCGCATACAATAGTTGCGAAGCCCCTAATACTCAATTGCATATATGTCAGCTATCCGTAACAAAAACAACACATAACTGTTGAATAATATCATGATTACCGAAAAATGTGATAACTGATATCGATCAAGCCAAGATTGTATAGATTTTCTGTGCTAACAGGTGATCAGAAGTAGTTGTAATTCTAAATTTTGATAAAATTTAGCATATCTTGAAATCCATTGTGTTGGCATCATGTACTCTTTACAGGCCCTGTATATATTATATATTGTGAGATGGCTTTTAAGTCGCATTGTGGAAGACTTTAAATAAAGTTAACGCTATTACTGCTGGTATGTATATTCGTATAGGAGATTCTTCTGTAAAATTGTTCCAGATTGCTCAACCTAATTTATAATACCGGCTCCTACGAAGGAGTCGCCAGTAAGCACAAAAAGAATGTGCACACGAGATTTTACCATCTGTTCATTGTGAATTTAATCTATTCTTCTAGTCCTATTTGAAAAATAGCGGATTGGAATTTATGCCAGGTCCGAAAATTTGAATTAAGCATTACTTATCAACACTCATGAAGTGCAGATTTGCATAGCTAAACAAAGGACTCCTTATGTTTTGCCTTAAAAATAATGTAAATTAGGTTATGTTATCAAGCATCCAGTACATCAGACATGCATTAAAAAGTGGTTTTTCGCTCGAAAATCAATTTTCCTGCAAACAAAAAAAAATCCGCAGGTAGACAATCGAAATTAAGATTAACCATTATTTTCAATTTATGTCATGTGTCATTTTATTAAGAGCAATTTTTTCTGTGTGAAAAATAATACTAACACACTTAGTCAACCATGGGTGCAACACCTGAACAAATAGGCGAGCAGAGAAAATAATGGCTGACGACAGAACTGACAATAACAGTCAAATAGTATCTATGTACAGAAAAAGTATACACATTTGCCAGGTAACCTTGTTTCAATAACCCACCGTGCCTTATCATGAACTTTGCATTCTTAGTTGCAAAAAAGTTGAAACATGTCATTTTGATGATATAGCTGTCACTTAGTTTCCCAGTATTGCTAGGAAACGTGTGTCAGCCAGTTAACAAATAGATCTGACAAACAGCCTTATACAAATATCCAACCTACATTGAATTGCATGTGTAAACTTAGTCAGGCAGGACTATTAGCGCCAAGTTCCACAAAGGATGCCTTGAGAAATGACTCGTATTCTAGTGCCTGCAGAATACAAACAGCAGCCGATTGTATTAAGTTATGAAAAATAGGCAGCCAAACAGGAAGTTCGTGGACGATAAATACTAAATAGCTTAAAATAGAAAAATCATATTAAATTTAGAGCCTATATTTTTTAATGATGAATGAATTGGTAATCACATACACAGTTTGCAGCTCCGATTCTCAATAGTTGACAGAGCAGCAGACCAAGAAACAGACAATTCTTAAAGAATATTCGACAGGTCAGGACTCAATAATTCTGAGAGCCGAAAAAAAAAGATTATCAAAAGAATGACTCAATACTTAACACCCACGAAGAGTCATACTGTATATAAAATTGCAAGAATACTGCCCAGATGTAGAAATAGCCACCATAGAGACTAAGAACGCACTAAGAGTCCTATATAGGGCTGGCATTAATTCAACAGGAACTCCTCGCAGAAGCGCCTTTATTAGGATGAAGTAGTCAACACACTGACGGTAGCACTCAGCACAAAAACGGAAGCAGACTTCGAGCCGCAGAAGTGAACATAAATAATACATATTTGTAAATGTTTTTTTACTTAATCGATACTCTTAATCCGAGAAAAATCCTATATATATAATTTATGAAAAATAAAGCAAGTGTGTGAAGTTTACAAATGAGTTCTGATGGGTTGGAAACGTTGATTAGAAGACTGACTACACAAATGAACAATTTGACGGCAGAATTAGGTATAATTAAGTCTCGATTAGATGATACATTAATAATAAATTCCGATAGAATCCGCATGAACGACCCAACCAATATAGGTGGAAACAACACTAGGTTCGATCCAAAGTCTACAGTTTTGATGAGATAAAATTGACTCCGACAGATAGTGGCCTATAAATTCATGGGTCTATATTCGGATCTACGGCAGCCAATCATCATTGGACGTTGTTATATGCAAGACATCCAGGAATAACTAGGAAAAAGATACCGGAGCTGATTACGTGTAATTATCTACACGAAGTACCTAGTCGCCTTCATTGTGTCAAAAATTCCACCTCCATCCAATGTGCCTGTCCCATCGTCACTTAAGCATTAAATCTCTAGACTAGAGGACTAGCCTGTTCTGAAAATTGAAAAAAAATAGGAGCGCTCATGCCACACCGAATCATTGCAATCAAAAAGCAGACAATGAGCCACAATTTGCGATTACTAGGCAGGGCGGTGCCAGAGCAAATACTTTTAAATAAACTACAACGAATGAGACCTTGGCAAACCTCTTCAAGTAAAACATAGAATCACGTTTATAAATACATATTTGGAACCTAAAGGAGAAATAGATTCCTCATGCTCCACTAAACGAAAGACTAGCCAATGACACAAGTTAGAATAAAACTAAAAAATGAGTGCAGGTTAAGACAGAGTTCCAGACTCGGAAGGAAATGTGCTTCGGTTCGAGCCCTGTCCATGGAAACCTCTGGAAATAACATGGCAAGTCCTCATTGAGGACGAAGTTGGTCTACCAGACGAATTCCTTTTACCATCTTAGTGAATATTAAGCACATACTGACAATAGAATCGAAATCCTGTCAAAAATCTGCAATTATATATATATATATATATATATATATATATATATATATATATATGTGTGTGTGTGTGTGTGTGTGTGTGTGTGTTTGTGTGTAATGTCCGTTTCCAATGAGAAAATTGAATAATCAAAAGTATGTTTATTTTACATAACTACAAATCTTTTTCATAAATGCTTTACAATTCAATTACAATTTTTGAAATGTAGACGTTATTTGGATTTCATTTGATTAAGTGAATGAAAAATAATCGGATTTTAAAAGAATTTTGCGCAGGGTAATACAGATTTATTGTTACTGAACTCTTTATTTTCCTAAGAAACAGTTGTTACACACTCACAAAAAAATCATTTTGACATTTAATGATTGACATTTCCATTTTCAAAGAAGCAATGCCAATGACTTTATATGAAGTTAACTCCTTTTCTGCACGAATACACAATTGGACAAGATTATACCTTTCGTTCATGCTGCATGGTAAGTCTTTCTGATCCTAGCTAACCTAGTTTATCAATAGGCAACTAATACCTAGCACACAATTGATATTTCGGTCGAAACACCAATCGAATTTATCAATATACGTGCTCTTTATTTTAACAATACATCAGGTTCGCATTAGTTGTAGTTTTGATTTGTTGTATTTGTTGAAGTACTAAGTAATCCGTGCATTATAAACTGTTTCCAATTTAATTCAGTTGTGACCAGAAGGATGAACCAAAGACAGCATGAACGAAAAGTATAATCTCATGCACATTCGTTTCGTGCTTACTGGCGACTCATCAGTAGGAGCTGGTATTACGCCCTTTAACCACTATATATTTCGGTGAGGAATGTGGAATAATAGGACGGTACAATCTCCTAGACGAATGTGTAAACCTGCAATAGTGAAGCTAACATCATGTAAAGTCAACGACAATGCGACTTCAACGCTAACTCACACTATATAATATATATACCGAGTTTGTAAAAGATACTAACACTATGGCTATTGTGTTAGTAACCGATACCAACATTATAGTACCGAAAATGTCATGGTACTAACACTATGGTTGCCGAGTCTGTACATGGTACCAACATGATGGATATCAATGTATGCCATAGCTCACCGCGATTGAGAATTAAAACTATTTATGAACACCTGTTACCCCAGTAACTCCATACACACTGGCCTTGATCGATGTCAGCCCTCACATTTCGCAGTAAGCATGACATCATTCAATTCAATATGTAAAAGTTACATACTGTTTGTTGCAGAGAGCTAATATATATGCAATTATGTATAAGTTGTTGCGAACCTAGTAACAAATAAGCTCAATTGTGACAAGAAGGGTAGACCAAAGACAGCATGAACGGAAAGTATAATCTCATGCATATTCGTTTCTTGCTTACTTACGAATGTGCACACGAGATTACACTTTTCGTTCATGCTGTCTTTGGTTTATCCTTCTGGTCACAACTGAACTAATTTGTTACTATGTTCGCAACACCTAATACATACTTGCATATATATTAGCTCTCCGCAACAAACAGTATTTAACTGTATCCAATTTGTTTTATTCTTATTAGTATTCATTAGTAGCACTTTGACTAATGTTAGTACTTCATTTTGGGAAGAATAGTAAATTTGTGTGTATTCGTGACTGTGTGCCAGTACGGGCCCCTCTCACAACAAAGCCGCGCTTGAGATCTAGCTATTCCTTTGTGGATAGATGGAGTTTGATTAGGACTTCGCTTTTTCGACAATTGCATGTACGAGTCTCTTTTTTTCTCGAATGTCACATTGTTAATGAGTTGTGATGTTTGCCTTGGTACCAATGCAGGATGTTTATTTTGCGGTATTATTCGCTCGTCTAGTTTGGCATTTAATCGTCAATGCAACATTACGTACAACATACTAGGAAAAAACATGCATACGTTCAAATACCAAAAAAGCGGAAGCCTTGTAAAATAGAATAGCCAGATCTCAGTCACCACTTTGTTATCAAGCTAAAATGACTCCCACCTGCACAAACACACACACACACACACATTCACAACTAGAAACAACTACAAATAAAACAAAAATTCAGAAGTGTTTATTCAGTTAATCAAACAGTAGTCAAGATCATCTATATTAAAGGATTGTGTATGCGTCCTTATTTGTTTATGAATTAAATGCAACATTAAAACAAACTCGATTACTCAATATTCGCTCTCTTACTCTCTACTCTCTATATATACATATATATATATATATATATATATATATATATATATATATATATATATATATATATATATATATATTGTGTATGTAGAAAAGTAAAACTTTTTATGTTCTTGAAAATTAGCGTTTGCCGCTCGAATAAATGACGGAGCCGAATGCTTCGATAGCTGTGAACGAAGATTAAATATCCAGTTATTACACCTTCGTGAAACTGGCAATGGTGACATTTACCCTAGACGGACCATTCACCATAAAACAATCATAATGCCTTAGTCAGTCTTGTTTTGTTTATGATCAGTGTTTTATCCACCGTTTTGCCATTTCATTCCAATTATTGGTCATTACAGCAAGTATATATGCGCAGTTAGTTAAATTGATGGACAAAAAACCAACAGGATTTTTAAACAACTTCCTTAATAAATAGGCGAATTTTGGAGAATGACACAGTAAGAAAACAGAACTAATAAATTCATTCACGAATAGATTAATGGGCAAATCGATTCACGACTAAACGCATATTTTGGCTGAAAATTCAACGTTTTGCACTTTAGATTTATGCATCTGTTCATACACCGGTTATAAACAAAGCAATAAAATGAACAGAAAAACTCGAACCTGACATTTTTGCCGAAATAATGCAACAGTGGATAAATTACAACACATAATGAAGTAGTCATTAGGATGTATAAAAAAATTATCAAAGATGAGATGCATCATTGGAAAATCTTACAACAAGCACAAAAAGCAAAACTCTTCAAAGTGATGCTTTCAACAAAATCTCATGAAATGTTAATTCAATCCTCTTACACAGACTAATTTTGTTACTTGAAAGAGCGGTAGAGAAATATACTATGCGAGCATATATATATATATATATCATTAAACAAAATTAAACAAAACTAGGAAAAAGACCAATGAACACAACTCAGCACAACTTCCATATCAGGTAACTTATAAAGAAAACCTTTAGAAACAACGCAGATTATATTGGATTAAATGATGGCATTATACAAAACTAAACAGGGAACATAAACGCACATCTAAAAACGCGCAGAATACACACACACACACAAAACTCATATGTTTCTATTCCAGTGGTATGTAAATCTCTTTTCACATTTAGCAGCAAAGAAATTTATGCAAGTGACTGCTTCCACAATGCACAACACCGCAATTCCTGCTTAGGAAAATCTAGATTTCCTACCGGTTTTACGCGTAAATATTCTGAACAACATGGGCAGCTGTTATGGAGGGCTTCTCCGTTTCACCAGCCGTATTTAGTTAAAAAACCTATTAGATTCGTTATCAGCTAGTGCAGTTGAACTAGTCAATCGTAAGCAGCCAATTCTGTACGCTGCATAAAAACATCAGTTTTTTATAAGTCATCCGAATAGACACTGATTTTTGTAATTAGTTGAGGTAATACAGAATTATAATGAAAACAAAAACACCAAACGTCGTCTTATGCCGGTATAACCAATTTAGAGCAGTTACAGAACATCAGTCGGAACGAACAACTTGTCGACACTGTGAGGAATTATGTCAATGATCCACATTCAACAGCACAAACTAGAGAGCCAACAAAAAACAATCCGACAACAAAAAATTCAAAACATTGTGCTTTTGACATTTCCTGGTTTGTTGAATAAAATGAGATCGTACAACGTCATCAATAGCATATCAATTATTTTAATCAATGTTGCGATATAAACACCTTACCCATTAAGCAAAAACATTTGTCAGTATAAACAAAGAATTGTTAAGTGTAAAAAAAGCAATTCACCCAATAGACAGGTTTCGTTCTTATTTGGAACTCATTATGTACTCTCAAGAATTTTCCGCGGCCAGGGCTCGAATCTGAGCACGTTATATTTGGAATCTGGTGCTGTAACCACTGAGCTGACCTGCCGCACAATTTTCTCCATGAGCTTATATATATATAAAATATATATATATATATATATATATATATATATATATATATATATATATTCCAACCCCTACTAAGGAGTCGCAATTAATCACCGAACGCATGTGTATAAGAGATTATATCATTTGGTCATTTTTACTTTGGTTTATCCATTTGGTTCTATTTGAAATATTCTTTTACTAATTACGCAATACCTAATGCACAAATGGCTTACTACAGTTTTATAACGATTAATAAAAATTTAGAAGTAAATATTATGAAGATGATAGAATGAAAAGTAAAATATCCTAAAACAAGACATTATCTGGACAGCAATGTTCCAATTTTAAGAAAAAGGAATTTGATAACTAGTTTATTCTGCAAAATAAAAAATCCACCGGGGTTATCCCAGTGCTAACATCTGGCGATGCCAAAAAGTAAACTTAATAGAAAAAGAGTATTTCGGATAATTTATTTAAGTAAAAACAACGACAAAAGGCTTAAAGCTACCACAAACTGAGTGAGGATATTGGTTAATTTACCTTTTAAATGAGACGTACCATTCGAAATATTTAACAGTCGTATAAAAAAAGCAATGACAACTCAGATGCCTACACAAAATATATACTGGCTTGTACAACGAAATGCCCACTAAACGTAAATGCGATGGATAAGCTCCAAAATTGAAAATTCCAATATTGTTTCTTTTTACAAAAGAATAGCTGCTCAGTGCATTTCGTAGATACGAACGATCGGTGAATAAAGAGGCGAAAGCGAAAAAATTTTTTTAGAACAAATACAGCTGCAAATTGTGACGACCCGTCCAAAACAGGCGAACATATTGTCTATAATAATCGGATAAACAGTTTTTTTTCATGGCATTAACTAAAAATGACCTACGCCTTGTGAAAGCAATCAGATAAAGAAATTTGTATACTAATTGACTATTAAATTTTTAACTGTGTGTGAGTGCGCATGTCTGCAGGTACGTTTACGCCTCTTGTTTTGGTTCCGTAAGTCATATATATATATATATATATATATATATATATATATATATATATATATATATATATATATATATATATATATATATATATATATATATAGTTATGTGACGGTGAGATAGCGACATATTATGCTGGTGTAATGCAATGTAATAGAATATTATCGTGCACCAAACATTATCTTCAAAGCACATAGACTCGAGGCGCATCGAACGCCATCTCCATTTTTGGAAAGTAAGTGCACTCCAGTCAAGTGACGACCATGAGTTGAACTCATTTTCAGAGGTTGTTGACGATGTCAACTCCAGAGTGTTTAGACAAGTAGAGCGCTCAATTACGCCACCACAACGTGGCTCTGAATACCATTTTCGTCACAGCATACTCACAAGATTGAGATCAATCAATGAGTTATTTCAAAAATAGCAATTTCAAATATTGTACGAAAAATTGTAGACTTATAATAAACATCAATTCCGTATTATAATTTTAAAAATTGGTATGCAGTCATCATCATCACATCATCATCAACAACAATCACAACGACATCCAAAACAATACAAAAGCCATTGATAACTAATGTCTCATTTCCATATAACTACAATCAGAGAAAAACACGGAAATTTTGTTATTAACAACAAAAATAATATTTTAGGCATAAAAATTATTAGAGATTTATGAGGGATAGAGAGAGAGAGTACCTAGTTACTATGAATATATTTACCTAAATGAAACTGAGTGAGGCAAATTAAACCTCTACAGGACAACAGTATGGCCAAGTCAACATTAAGACAAGGGACCATCGGCTGTACAGCTTCCCTGCGGTTTACACCGTATCACGTCATAAACAATGTGCAGCACTTCAATAATGCCCAAAGAAAGGCGCTACGCGTCAGTACGAGTGTCAGACAGTCTTCCTATTTGGATGGGTTATTGTTATATATATATATATATATATATATATATATATATATATATATATATATATATATATATAATAAGGCGCTTTTTTCAAGTCCGTAACCTAGATCTAATTAAAACTAAGCTACCCAAAAACAATAATTCTTTGTTAAACTAAAACACACCTGGAACTGCACAAAATCTTCTTTTACTTTTTCGTGAGTGCAAGAAGATACCAGATTTTGAGCTCAAATATTTCTGTTTTATTCATTTTGCATGAGAAATAGCTTTTACATAGAAGCATAGCTTTTTTAATAACACATTTAAACGACATCGGCATTTATGAGGAAATATCGGTCTATACATAGTAGAGTGATACAAGCGGATGAGATTAAAATAGACTGGTTGCCATTTTCTCGTATCGCAACACGGGAAAAGGGTAACTAATCTATTCCCTGGCGTGCAACATGTTTTTTTAAAGATTAAAATAGACTGTTGCAGAAGATTGTTGCACGGAGGTAAGAAAACATACGCAGAAGTGCACACACACAAAAACGACTCACCAAGTTACATTCAGTTAGTGTACACATCACTTTTTTATGTTCAACTACGGAGTGAGATGGTTGCAAAGGAAAGCATCTAAGAAACTCGGTTTCTTTGCATTTCATGTTTTTAAAAACCGGAAATCCCTTCGGTTTTGCGCGTAAATTTTCTGAACAATGTATAAGATTTTTTTGGTTAATTGGTTAACAGTGTTTAGGCGTGCATGGATGTATAGTGTAAATAAATTGCTTGTAGATTGCGTAAGAACTGGCACAGACGATAGAATCCCAGACACAGAAGCATATATATTGTTTTGTTCGAGCCAGTCTGCGGCGCATTTTGGACCCTAAATGAAGGGTTCCTAATAAGGAAGAATTGGGTCTCATGGCTAAATTGCACTCCGACATGATGCAATGCTTAATTTGTATATATATATATATATATATATATATATATATATATATATATATATATATATATATATATATATAATATACGAGTCAAGAAATAAGTCGTGTATTGGAATACAAATTTAATACAAACAAGAATATACAACCAAGTTCGAGCCTTGTCCGCCGCAAATTTTGGGCAGAACGTGATTTTTTCCCAATAAAGACGAAACCGGTCTACTGGATGAATTGCCTTTTCTACATTATACAATTCTTAGTTTATACTGACAAATGAATGTACTTAATGGGTCAGGTTTTTATGTATAATGTTCACAAACTTTATTATAGCAATTGGTATCACCGCCCGCGCAACCAATGTTCGTTTACTTATGCAAAATAGATTTGAAAAGCAAAAATGATTAAGTTGGATTAAATACGTACAATTTACAAGTGCGGACAAAACGAGAGAATTGCATACGATGAGCACACACACACACACACACACACACACACAAACGAACAGACGAACAATTCACTGGTTTATATTCAAATAATGTACGAACTTTTAGTCAAGCTGCAATGGAGTTAACTTACTATAATCAAGGTTGCAATCTTGATATAGGCACCTAACCCATTAATTACTTAAATATGTCAATATAAGCTAGGCATCGTATAGTGTAGAAAAGATGATTCATCAAGTAGATCAGTTTCGTCCTTATTGGGAACTCATCATGTACTGGGCAGAATTTGCCGCGGACAGGGCTCGAACCTGGGCACGTCTACATCGGAATCTGTTGCTCTAAACACTGAACTACCCTGCCGCACACCACACACAATTTTCAGTTATATACTAACTTATGTAACTTGGTTAGTCTTTTTTTAGGTGGAGCTCATATGGCGTCCATTTAGGCCCAAAGTTCCAACTAACCAAACCTAATTTGTCATTACTTAACGGACACCACAATACACGGGGAAACGGGATTGGAATGGAAATTTTTATATACTTAAAAAAGCATTGGTTGCACGAGAGGTGATAACATTTATTAAAATCAAGGTTGCTATCTTGATATAAGCACATGACCCATTAATTACTGACATATGTAAGTATAAACTATGATCCAGTAGACCGGTTTCGTCCTTATTAGAGTTAACTTCACATAAATCCTTCGACAATCCGATTTCAATCTAACTTGGGTTTATACTTCTAGTCCTATCTGAACTAATTTATTTATAAAAGCGCAAAACCCAGAACATAATTGCATATATATTAGCTCTTCGCGACAAGTAATATATAACATGTACAACTACTTTTCCTTGCTTAGCTTTGAATAACAGATTCTGCTGTGCGTAAATCTACAACATTTTGCTTTGAAATGCACCAAGAAATCCTGTCTGAAGTGGAGTGGGAAGTTTATAACCTTTGTTTATTTGTTGCAAATTTCCAGGAATTTTATGACAAAAAAAATTAAATCTTTTTAAGCACATCGCCCCAAAATGGTCTTAATAAAATCACAACAAAAAATGACTAATAGTGTTCATACCGAAATTGTATATTCTTCAAATCAAACTTAATATAATTTAATATAAATAAAAAATAATTGATTGCGCGGGTGGTGGTAACAATTTTTAAAATCAAGTTTGCGAGCTTGAAGTAAACACCAATCCCATTGTATTTAAACAGTCGTCGAACAACACAGCTAAACTACCGCCAGTCGCACGCACTGACGCGTTTCGACTTTCCATGGTCATCATCAGAGTACGACGGCAAACTGTCTAACGAGAATCAAATCGCAATGAACACATATGGAAAGCAAACATATATACGCGACTCTCACTTCTAGTAGTCTCACATATATTGTACTTGACTGGAAATGTCGGCCGTCGTACTCTGATGATGATCATGGAAATTCGAAACGCGTCAGTACCCGTGTCTGACGGTAGTTTTGATGTTGTTCGACAATTGGTTAAGTTCAATGGGATTGGTGTTGACTTCAAGCTCACTAACTTGATTAAAAGAAATGAGATTGTTTTTTATCTCAAATTCTCAAGTATGACTTAAAGACTTATCATCCACAACGGCGTATTCAATGGCTACTTAATTGCAATTTGAATCAATTTGATGGTGCAATCTCCTAAAACCATGTGTAATAAAACAAAGTTAACTCGTTTACTATTTATTGCGTACCTAGTAGCAAATTAGTACCAACAGGATCAGAACAATACACCAACGTCAGCAGAAATTAAAGGTGTAATCTTATGTACGGGCTCGGTATTTTGATAACCATTGTACTGGTACCCTGTATTGGCTAGGTATCGAACAAATCATTCTGATAACACCCTTTACAAACTCGGTATATATTATACATGGTGAGTTGGCTTTGAAGTCGCATTGTCGAAGATTTATATGAAGTCAACTTCATTACTGCTTAAATAAACATTGGTATAGGCGAAGGCACCGCCCAACAGTCCCACATTTTATCAATGCCGCGTTTTGCGTACGCGGGTAATAGCTGTACACGGGCAGTTACACAAAGATCCGATTTGTCACTATTTCCAATTTTGTTTTGTCTTTGATCGGGTTGACTCATTTTTACTTCAATTGGAAATGCGGTTCTATCATTTTCTAAACAAATATATGATAGATAGAGGGCGAGTCATCAGTAAGCACGTAGCGCACGCAGATATGAGATTATACCTTTCTTTCATACTGACTTGAGTTTATCTATCTGGTCATAATTGAAATAATTTGTTACAAGGCACGCAATACCTTGTACACACTTGCATACATATTAGCACTCTGCTACAAGGAATAACTAAAAATTAAAAAAAAAAATTTATGAATATATTTAATTAAAACAATGGTCGAGTGAAATTCCTGAAAAGTCTTAAACAATGCCCATCAGATAAAATATTTACAAAACCTAAAGCAGGAACCATCGCCATGATTTGGCAGGATAAATTTCACAAAATTTGAGAATAACAGGCTTGAAAGCCTATTATTTAAATCAAGGTTTTGACATTGATATAAACACCTGCCCCATTAAGCACATACATGTCAGTATAAACTAGGCATTTTATAGTGTGGAAAAGGCAATTCATGCAGGAGACCGGTTTTGTCCTTACTGGGAGCTTATCACGAACTAGCCAGAATTTGCCGCGAATAGGGCTCGAACGTGGGCACGTCTGCTTCGGAATCTAAGGCTCTAATCACAGAGCCACCCTGCCACACACAACACACAATTTCAGTTATATAATAACTAATGCTTCTTGATCAGCCTTCATATTATGTGGAGCCTATATGGCATACCTTTAGACCTAAAATTCCAACTACAACCCTTGATTTATTCGGCCTTTGTCGACACAATTATCACATTCTCGTGGAAATCATGACATACTTCAAATTAAAAATTTATCGAGAAGGAGAACTAATGAATAAATGATTGCAAAACTTATTGATCAACTGAATAATTCCAGGTATATACTGGATTTTGTATGTACATTGTTGTAGCGTAATTCATGATTGATGGTATCTATAATGATTTGACAGAGTGCAAGTACGTCAACTAGGCAACTAATGACAAAATGCACGTTACAAAATCATGACAGACAAAGTTAGCAAGGAAGCCAGTGAGAAAACATGGGAGTGATTGATAGTTAAAGTGTGCAAGTAAATAACGAAATGAGCTTTTAGGTATCAGGTGTGCGTGATTTTGTTTGCTTCATTTAAACAAAATTTACAATTCTGCTTAGGTCAATCCTGTCCACATTCATATATATATATATATATGTGTGTGTGTGTATGTGTGTGTGTGTGTGTGTATTTACGTAGTACGGTTATAATAGCATTACTGACTGTAATTAAATAACCTATTTTTCGTTAAAAAAGATAATTATTGAGTTTTATTCTGATAGGGTAAATTTATCTGAAAAATCATCTATTCCTCACAAGTAAACCAATAAAACTTCGCCATCTATCTAGGACAGTATCACACACGAACAAAAGTTCCATTGGATTTAATAAATATTAAAAGGTAAATTCAGTTGAACCACATGTAAGTATCGAATGAAAATCCACTTCCTACATTTACATAACTGTTTATAAAATAGAGCAATCTAGCGCAAACCAGATCAGTCACAATATAACATCGTCATACCTCGTTTCTTGACGATTATCTCCTATTGGATAAAAGACGGCAACTTACTATCAGTATTCTAATGAAGAAGTCGAAAGTACCAATTGATATAAATAATAAAGTGACGTATCTACAAATATGTCATATATTCACGGGTCGAATAATATAAACTATTATTCATTATTATACAATGAACAAGTGAATACTGTAATTCCTACCTCACAAAGATAGGATAATGATCAAGGACAGGGTGTATGGATTTACTGGAGTAGAAGGTGTTCATAAATAGTTGCAATTCTTATTTTGGTGAACTATAGCATGTTGGTACCATGTACTGACTCGGAAACCATAGTGTTAGTACCATGTACCAAGGTTGAGAGCTTGAAGTAAACAGCAATCCCATTGTATTTAACCAGTCGTCGAACAGCATAGTAAAACTTCTTCCATCAAGTAATTCAATGCAGAAGGAAACGTGGTTTGATCGGTGCAAAAATAATCATAAATGCCATAATTAACCAGTTCACACACATACCAAAATAACACTGTTAATAATTGTATATTTTTTACTGCGTATACATTGTGCGACCGACGAGGCAGGTACAATGCATGTGAGAATCGTACTACAAATGAGAGCTGCATTCTGATTTTCCATTCATACGTATACATTGTGATTTGCACAATAGCTTCATTCTGGCAATTGGGTTCGTGAGATATTTGCCTATTAGGTAGACCAAGTACAGAAGCCGAAGCATTTACAAGTTTAATAAAGGCGTCACAAATTACCAAAAAAGTGAAAAATTGAATAGAGTAATTCTCTGAGTGAAATTCTCTACCTGGTTAAATAGAATGGGTTTGGTGTTGATTTCAAACTTGATTTTAGGAATTTTTTTCACCACCCGCGTCATCCATGATTGTTTAATCGTATAATTTATACACATGCGGCGAAACCTGCAATCAGATAATGTTCGTGAATTCATAGAAATTGTGCAGTCAACATTTCCAGTCAAGTACAATGTATATGCGAGACCACAAGAGGTGAGAGACGTCTATCTAATTTTACTTTCCATATATCTATGCATTACGGTTTGATCCTCGCTAGTCACTTTGCCGTCGTACTCTGATGATGATCATAGAAGTTCTAAACGCGTCAGTGCGTGCGACTGGCGGTAGTTTTGCTATGTTGTTTGTCGACCGGTTAAATACGATGGAATTGTTGTTTATCTGAAGTTCGCGAACTTGATTTAAAGAATATTTTTCACCACCCGTGCAATCAATGATTGTTTGATTGTAAAACTTCCGAAAAAGTTCTCTTACGTTTCCTACATCAATTCTGCAGTTCATGACCTGGCTGAAACTGCTGAAATATCTGAAATCTCAAGTAACTATGAATCTGGTTTGTAATGACGTAACAATGGTCTATGACAAAGACTTTCGTTACAAAACTAAGTTTATTTGTAGTCAGCGATCCTTAAGTGACAGTCGCTTGCACTCTGCGGGTTTTGTCGGCCAGTTATTGGTTTAAAAAAAGAGAAAACAAAAGAATGACAAGCTTAATTAGCGAGTCAATTTAAACAAAGACCCAGAGGCAAAGTGATGAGTGCAATAGATGTAGAAAAAGCAGTCTGTAATATAATTAATAAAGCCTAATCTGATAGTGGAAAACTTTGGTTAGAAAAACGGTTGGTAGCAAACAAACAAGTAAGATACGGCGACTTATAATAGGACAACATCGACTGAGAGAAAATGCCTTAGCTAGCTTCTTTTCTATTATTCACTGTCAAATACTTTAAATATATTCATATTGATACTTGTTTTCGGCCGTCTTGATAAAAAAATGTTTCTTAACTAGATTTTCTTGTTAAATTGTTTCAATCTTAATTTTTCTGAAAATAATTTCTTCTCGTTCCAATTAATCTGCACAACGCGTATACAAAATGCGGGTTCTCATTAAGTTATCTAAGTAGATATTTACTTAGTTAATTAATGTGTTTTACACTCTGTTTCACCTCCATGCTTACTCTTTAGACATCATAGTATCAGTTAATTTATTCATTTTAAAACCTAATAATTAATACTAAATTACTTCCAACTTCATCTATGTACTTAACAGTTTAAGTCATTCCATAAGTATCCCTCAATCTTTCAACGAAACACGCCTAGCATCAAATTGTTAAATCAGGAATCGTGTGATACGCACAGCGTGTTGGTGTAGGTGACTTACAAAGACTTTGGGTAGCTCAAATATGCACATTTGCTGGAAACAAGCACTGGAAATGCTATTATAGAGTTTATAAATTACAAAAATCTTGTGAAAGCTGCAAAATGTTATTTTGCTCACTGCCTAGAAGGAGTGTAGCGCAAATCTCACGTTAAGTACAATGACTGTAAGACTACAATCGCGGCTAGCTGCTGATCTGATTGTGCTTCCAAAATACGCTTTGCGGTTTATTCCACGTCGGCCAGACGACTGTCGTGCTCTGATTACAACATAAGGTCGAAACACGCCAGTACCTGCGACGCCCTGTATTTTGGCCGTTTTACGAATTGATAAATCAAATTAGATTTCAAGCGCAAAAGCTTAATGGCAACTAATGCTATCACCAGCTGCGAGACAAACGGCTGCACAGAATAATAGGCTATATCATGAATAATGCTGCTTTCACTTAAACATTCCATAAGCTGGCAAAAGGCAGTGAACAAAATGGTCCGATTTTGATTCTTGCCGGTAAAATAGACTACTATAAAAAATTTTTCCCTTCATAGGCAAAACAAATTTCTAGATGGAATACTCGTAATATCATGTTACTTCGAGATTAAACCAACAACACATAACTATGGGTACCTAACTCTCTCTACCTCTTATATATATATATATATATATATATATATATATATATATATATATATATATATATATATATATATATATATATATATACATATATATATATATATATAATAGAACAGAATATATATATATATATATATATATATATATATATATATGTTGACAATAGCATGCGTTGCACGGCTGTAGTGGCGCAGACGAATCACGTAACACAGAAACATTTGCTCTGGGGTTCAAATTCCAGCAGCGCCCATTCTGGTTACTATTGACGAATTCCCAATAAGGACAATTTACAATTTCCATCTTTTGTTTTTTTTTCGTCTATACAAATTATGTATTCATGTATGCGTGTGACTAGGTCGGTATGTGTGTATGTAATTATGTATTATTTATGCATGCATCTATACATGTGTGCATGAATGCATGTAAGTATATTCCACGGTTTATATTTGTATGCAAGTAGGTGTGTATTTAATTTTAAATTCATTTATGTATGTTTGCATGCATGCATTAAAAAATATAGGTTGATGTGTGTGTATGCATATATGCAGTTCTTTATGTATGCATTGATTCATTTCCGCGTGCAGGTATATAGGTAAGTATATGTGTGTAGGTATTTGTGTATGTATGTGTGTATGTATTTGCGTTTATTTTTATCTGAAAGTATGAATTTATTTACATGTGTATTTTCTTTTTGTTTATATTCAGGTTTGTTTGAAAACAATACCAGAGTGTGCAGATTTTGTTAAATAAATACACATTATTTATGAAGCGTCGATATTATAAAAATATATCGTTGCACACGTACATTATTTCATAAAAGAGTGCCTTGGATGACCCTATTTACAAGAGGTGCCATACCCCGCCTTTTTGTCAACCAGGTGAGCTTGAGTAAAGGGTTGAATGAGTTTCATTGTCTATCAGTATGACTGGTAAGCAAACCGGAGCACGTTATTCTTCTTAATTTATCTGAATGAATGACTTTCGTACACTACTCTACCTGGTTTTCAAATAGTCGACTTGAATTTTACAGAAAAAAAATTGACAACGAGACGGAATAAATAAAATAAAATCATGAAACAATAATTCAGAAAGGAAGTGTGATAGAGAGAGAGAGAGAGAGAGAGAGAGAGAGAGAGAGAGAGAGAGAGAGAGAGAGAGAGAGAGAGAGAGAGAGAGAGAGAGAGAGAGAGAGAGAGAGAGAGAGAGAGAGAGAGAGAGAGAGAGAGAGAGAGAGAGAGAGAGAGAGAGAGAGAGAGAGAGAGAGAGAGAGAGAGAGAGAGAGAGGGAGAGGGAGATACAGACAAACGGAGAGGTGCACACTTTTTAACTATTGACCGGACTACTCCGATATTATAGATTCTACTATTTTGTGTTCTACAACCAAGTGTGCTGTCAAAATATGATGCCTTGTTTCATGATTGTGAGATTCATGATTAATTGTAGTTTCAGAAAAAAAATTGGCAGTCATACAGCGTTCTCTGGGAATGCGGGTCCACTAATTGATTGGCATGTACCAATAGAAAAGGGAGTGGTCAACTGTTTGTGTCAAGGTAAACGGCTGGTTATGCGCGATTGTGCATCTAGGTAATTAAACAATGCGAGTATTTTTACAAGGCTGCGCGTTTGTGCCAACTTCTGCATTAAAATGTCGTATCAACTTCGCCGATGCCGTCTTTCAGCGAGGTGTTTATGTTTCTGGGTTAAGTGATAAAAAAAACCACAAATGCACAATAAATTATGCCACTCGTGAAGCAGCATTTAACGCAACGAATGCGATCATTAGTTTTTTTAAGCAATTAATACATCTAATTCCAAAATCACTTCGTCGTTCGACTAGAAACAAGCGAAAACTACACCATAATAAAAAACACTTTACGTGAAAAATATTGACACAAAATCAAGCTAAATAATAATTAATAGATTATAGTTACATTCTATATTGATAGTAAATATTTTTTTTAAATAAGGTAATAAATAAAGTCGCATTACGATTGCCGTTTAGCATACTAGAAACATCGATTTCCGTGCCAAATGAGCAGTAACGCATTCTTTTAGGGAAAGTATAATTGTGAATTTTGTAAAGAAATATTTTAATGAAATACTTTTATTTAAAACCTAAAAACGATTTGATTAGATTTTATTTCTGTTTCTCAAACCTGCATTTAATAAAATTTACTACTGTACCGCGCAGAAGCTCAACATCTGCAACTCTACAACGACAGAAGCCACTAGCAAGTCAGGACAAAGCAGATGATTAATCAATAATTGTAGATTCAAACTTAAAACAATTGACAAGTAACAAGAAAGCTATGGTATTTTTGAAGGAGACGCGACCAACGTTACTCGGGTTGTACATTTTGCTTATTAGAATTAATTAGCATATAAATTCACCCCACAGCTAAGTGTAAATCTTGCAGTTAAAATGAGACATCTAAAAGTTATATATCCTTAAATTAACATTTTTTGCGTGGTTGGTGATAGTAATTAATAAAATCAAGTTGGCAATCTCAATATATAAACACCTCTCCCTTTATCTACATAGATTTGCCAGTATAAATCAAGCATTTTATAATGTAGAAAAAGAAATTCATCCAGTACACGGGTTTCATTCTTATTGGGAACTCATCATGACAAATTCTGGGCAGTACGTGACGAGTTCCCAATAAGGCAAAAAACCGGTCTACTGGATGAATTGGCTTTTCTTCACTATACACTTCTTAGTTTATACCGACATATGGAAGTAATTAATGGGTCAGGTGTTTATATTAAGTTCGCAACCTTGATTATATTAAATTTTATCACCACCCGCGCAACCAAGGTTCGTTTAATTATATAAATGTTCATTTCAATACCACTTCCCCATGTAGTGTGGTGTCTGTTCAGTAATGACAGATTTGGGATGGTTAGTTGGAACTTGGAGTCTAAATGGATGTCATATGAGCTCCACCTAAAAGAAAGAAGACTAACCAAGATACATTAGATAGTATATGACTGAAAATTGTGTGTAGTGTGCGGCATGGTTGCTCAGTGGTTAAAGTACCAGATTCCGAAGTAGACGTGCCCAGGTTCGAGCCCTGTCCGCGGCAAGTTCTGGCCACTACATGATGAATTCTCAATAAGGACGAAACCGGTCTACTGGATGAATTGCTTTTTCTACACTACACAATTCTTAGTTTATACTGACAAATGTAAGTACTTAATGGGTCAGGTGTTTATATCCAGTTCGCAACCTTGATTATAGTAAATGTTATCACCGCTCGCGCAACCAAGGTTCGCTTAAATATATAAATGATCATTTCAATAATAATTCCACATCTAGTGTGGTGTCTGTTCAGTAATGACAGATTGGGGATGGTTAGTTGGAATTTTGGGTCTAAATGGATGCCACATGATCTCCACATAAAGGAAGAATACTAACCGAGTTACATTAGTTAGTACATAACTGAAAAGTATGTGTAGTGGGCGGCAGGGTGGCTCTGTGGTTATTGCACCAGATTCTGAAGCAGACGTGCCCAGGTTCAGGCCCTGTCCGCAGCAAATTCTGGCAAGTATGTGATGAGCTCCCAATAGGGACTAAACCGGTCTACAAGATGAATTCCCTCTTCTACATTATACAATGTTTAGCTTACACTCACATATGTATGGACATAATGGGACAGGTGTTTGTATCAAGATTGTAACCTTGATTTAATTGATTATATATTCTTCTTCGCGTATAATTATGTATTAAGTATTAGGCATCGAGTAATTAGTTAGTTGAAGTAGAAACATATGGATATGCCAATGTCAGTATAATCAAAGAGTATAATCTAATGTACACTATTTATCGTGCCTACCGACGATTCATCAGTAGGAGGTGGCACTACGCCTCAAACCCACCATATATTCGTTCAATAAATGTGCCGGTTTGGCGCTGCAATCTCCTATAAATACGTGTATTAAATTATTAGCAGAGTCAATCACGTATTAATACTTTAGGCAAATGCTTTAAAGTCAGCGTACTTTATATAATATTTACCATACCTGTAAAAGGTATCAGGACTGATTTCTGAATAAGTATTGGTCCGAACAGCTGCAATTCCAGCAAGGCTTTATATACTGGCCTCAAATAACATCAGATAACACGCTGTCGTGATAACCATGATATCACTCAATGAAGCACGCAATGGTTATATATTCGTGATTGCGGAAAAGTAATAGAAGTGAAATTATGCAATTTGTATTGCGCACATTTGGGAGCAACTCCAGCGAGATTTATAACATATTTACACACACGAAGATCGGATTGATTTCGGTCAGTGAGTTTTCTCTCGTAAACGTCTAATAGCCAAGGAAGATCGGAACGTGCCCTTGCGTGTAACTGGCAATAGATGTGAAAATCAGACAGAAGAATTGACGTTAATATCCCGCTGGCAATTTTGATTTAAGCAAAATTAGAATCTTTAAATAACAATGGAAATTTAGCTAATATAAACACATCATTGCAAGAGAATTTTCAAAATCAAAAGGTCAGTCCGACAAGACAAATTGAATATCTAAAAACGTTAAGCAGTACTAAGGATGATTTAAAGTAACAATAATCAATCTGGATGAACACATACATACAAAAATAAACAAAATAAAAATACTACACAACATTAGAAAAGCACAATAAACTGATGCATCAAATTCCATTAAAAATGAAATTCAAAGTTACGTATGGGCTAAAATTAAGGACCAAGTAACTCATTCCTATAAAGGGATGGAGTTAGTATCAGTCGAACCTCACTTCATCGACTACCATATATGCATGCATACATATACATACATACATACATACATACATACATACATACATACATACATACATACATACATACATACATACATACATACATACATACATACATACATACATACATACATACATACATACATACATACATACATACATACATACATACATACATACATACATACATACATACATACATACATACATACATACATACATACATACATACATACATACATACATACATACATACATACATACATACATACATACATACATACATACATACATACATACATACATGCATACATACATACATACATACATACATACATACATACATACATACATACATACATACATACATACATACATACATACATACATACATACATACATACATACATACATACATACATACATACATACATACATACATACATACATACATACATACATACATACATACATACATACATACATACATACATACATACATACATACATACATACATACATACATACATACATACATACATACATACATACATACATACATACATACATACATACATACATACATACATACATACATACATACATACATACATACATACATACATACATACATACATA
>JAQBSW010008491.1:0-33907 GCA_029291075.1 Eudiplozoon nipponicum
TTGCATTAACGAATGCCCAATTTTACCTAAATCAAGGAAAGCAAAACTGGTGTATGCTTCAAATAGCATAAAATGATTGCCTATACCGGTAATTTGGATTATTCGCACGACTCTAAACCCAAACGGTCTCGTGTTCTTTTTCCATTGATATTATCAAATATTATTGTAGAGTTGTTCTGTATTGATAGAATTGTGGTCTACGAAATGAATTGCTTTTAACTTCTAATTGCCTTTCTAGGACATACCCAAATTATAAAGGCTTAGTCCTAAACCGGGTTTCGATACAAGACGGGAAATAATAATCGACTCGTATGACTGCTTATGTAATCGTAAACGTTATTGCGTTTATACGATCTATATTGTAGATAAAGCTTGCTACTGTATTCAAATTACTATATACTTCCGTAACATGTGTGAACGATGTCCACTGAAGATAAATACAATTTGGTATATGCAACAGTGCTGTAACTATCTGCGTCAACATAAAATAAGATCTACCAAGACTGGGGTTGGTGTAACCAAATAATTTCATTTAGTTTGCTGATCCAGTAGCCCATATGATGTACTAGAAATTGTGTGAAACAACGAAGGTTGATTTTTGTATATCTGCAGGCACATCGGGCTTCGCTCAAGGAGTAAGTAAGCATTAGAGGAATGAAGCCGTTATCTTTAACAAACACTTTGGTTAAATTATTTATTCCTTAGGCTATATAAATATGAAATAAAATAAAATAATAATAAAAATTTCGCTTCTCGAGGTGAAGTTTTGCCACCTTGGTGAAACATTATTTTGGTGACAGGTTGAAACATTTGTCTGTAATCAATAGTTTACAAACTATATGTCGAATTTCTAACGCATAGTGAAGGTGTCTATTAACTTACGAGGTGGACACCGTATGTGGCGTCTCATAGGAGATCTTGACTACTTTTGGATAATTTGCTGTCTTTGAAAAAGAGCATGAACTGATCATAAAACTTCCATTTTTAATTTCTTAGTTAACTCATTAGATATTGACCATTTATATAGAGCCCTACACTAATGCTTATTTACAATTCTATGCAAGCGGCCACCGATGAAATTTAAAATAATATTTGGTTTTCCAATTGCCTGAAATTGCCCGACCCATCGTTCCACTAGTAATGAACTTTTATTTAGTAAATCACGGTTATGCTTATAGGATTTTCATGTATGTACATGTTGTCGATTATGGCTAAACATTCCACAAGATGCAATTCATCTAGCAGACCAGTAATTTCCTTATTGGGGCGTCTATTTGTAGTAGGAAGAATTAACTTGGTTCGGGTTTGTACACTGGAGCATTAGGTACACAGTCAGGAAAATCAAATCGTGCGTCAAAAATGCTGCGTTTCTTTGTTAAGTTCTTAGTCTCATGGCGAGTTGTTTTTTCTGTAGCAGGATTCTCGTGTGTAATCCTTTTTACTTGATGTTTAAACTTTCCGTCAACTGTTCTAAACCTGTCATGAGAGACATTGTGGCATCCAGTTGTGAAAATTCTAACTACTGCTGCGGGGTGCGAAACAAGTACGAACTCCGTCTAAAATAGATTAATTTAATGTTATTTTATACATTATTTATTTTATTTATCGGGCGCACATATAGTTAAATCCGATAATATATATATTGCATAAGTTAGAAAAGGAATTCCATTCAGTAGACTGTTTTCATCTTTATTGTGCACTTATCAAACGTTTTACAAGATTTCCGCGACCAAGACTCGAACCGGGTCACATTTATTTCGGAGACTTGCCGTTACCCAGCACTTCACCCAACAATGACAAGTACTAAATAATAATAATAAAATTCATTTCGACTAACAATTAAACAATCAATGATTGCGCCGGCAGTGGTAACAATTATTTAAATCAAGTTTGCGAGTTTGAAGCAAATATTATTCCAATTGTATTTAACCAGACGTCGAACAACGTAGCGAAGCTACCGTCAGCCACATGTACTGACACGTGTCGACCTTCCATGATCCTCATTAGATTACTTCAGCAAACTGATTGGCAAGGAACAAACCGTAATGGATATATATGGGAAGCCAAATTATGCAAAATTGTGCAGTTGATATTTCCTGTCAAGTACAATGTATGCGAGACTACATGAGATGAGATCCATATATCTAATTTTGATTTCCGTTCATATGCATTCCTGCTTGATCCTTGCTAGTCAGTTGCTGTCGTACTATGATGATGATCATGGATGGTCGAAACGCATCAGCGCATGTGACTGGCGGTAGTTTTATTATGTTGTTTGACGACTGGCTATATATAATGAGATTATTGTTTACTTCAAGCTCGCAAATTTGATTTAATGAATTGTAAGCAATATTTCTGCATTAAGTATTCTTAATGCAGAAATATTGCTTGAATCTTGATACACGTGTATCTCCTTCTTCGAAAATTTCATGTTGCTTATTAATTATTGTATTAGTCCTTAATTAAAGTTGTTTAATGTTAATTGTTGACAGATAAATAAGGACCTTTCTATATATATATATATATATATATATATATATATATATATATAATATGTACAATAATATAATAATAAATCATCAGTCCTCCTAATTCCAAATTTTTTCATATAATTCAAAAGCTTCTAATGTTAACCCTTGAAAATTAAATTTAGCAGCTGAGATACTTTGCTAAAAATATTACAAATCTGACTAACACAATATTAAATCAGTAAGACTTTGAAGCATTTATCATCGGGATTAATGAATTCTAATGTAACAGTAAAACAACCTGTAGACAAAATTGGTTACTATGCTTAAGTAAATTTGTTGACCCGAAAAGTTTTATTCAATCGGAATGTGCCAAGACAGTATAATCCTATTTATATTACAATTTTTAATGCGTCGCTTTTTTTTATTTTTATTGTCATTATTATTCGGCTTTTGTTGTAAATGTTTAATTATTTAAGCCATTTTTTGTGCAAAGATTCGAATTGCCTCAATTTCGCTCAAATCAGAAATCTGGTTATTCCAATATATAAAAAGTAATTTCACGAAAAATATAATCACAGGCAATCAAATTGGCATATAAATGCTATTAGTTACCGATTTGAATAAAACTTCTTCATTTTGGATAGCAATTTCCCCTTAATATTGATCAATATCGGTAATCCTGTTGCGGCTAAATGCCAAAATGTTACTTTAAGGTTATTCTAAATATAGCTAGATTGATAACAAACAAGATTATTCTGATTATTCTGAATTAAGTCAATAATTAACTTTTTTCAATTATAAATTTTTTTTAAATTTCTAGTTACTTTTTATTCCCACATCTAAACTTAATTTCAGTTGGCTTTTTCTTGTTTAAAAGTTCTTGGTTAAGGCAGGTTTCAATTAGCTTTATTGTTGCAAAGTTATAGGCGATTAAAAACCTCAATACATTGAATGTTCTTTATTTTAAAGTTTATTTGTGCTTTTAGAAAACTATGTTTTCAGCACATTTTGTATGCTTAATAGAGAACTTTAATAAGTTTTTTTGTTTTTGTTGTAGTTTTTGATTTTATTATTATTATTATTATATTATTATTATCATGTGTCTGTAGCTAGTATTAATAAAAATAAATGCAGAAACAAATGGCTTAGATACCTTATTCAAGCGTAGTGATGCCGGGTTGAGCATAGTTTTAACATTCTATTTTATTGGTTACCAAAGTGACCGAGCCCGTCTAATTGATTAAGTAATTTTGCTATCTTGTGGAATGTTTGTTTGATCCTGAAAACATGTATAAACAAAAATCTGTTAATAACATTCAACTCAATATATATATATATATATATATATATATTATGCATACATAAACTCAATAGTGCATCAAATAGAAAAGGTAGATTACACACAGTGGATTGTTCGTTCCAGTTGAATATTCAAATGCAGTCAGCACGACGGGACCTAAACTAGACACTTTAGCCCAGATTCTGAGGCTACAACATCCGTGCTGCATACTATACGAGAGATTAGGGCAAAACTAATTAGGCTTGTGGTTAGCCGCTTCTTCACGCGGAACCTATTTGGAATCTCTTAAGATCTGAAGTTCTAACTAGCCACACCCGATCTTTCACTATAGGCAGACACCAGGATATTTGTGCAAGTTAAATTGAATCGAATCCTATAGCAGGATTTTTACAATATATCCTTAGATAGAAAATCTGTCGAAATTATAAAATTTGCACAAAATATATTAATTACTCCAAAGTGTTTTAAAATGCGGAAACGTTACTATGCAAAGTTTTTGTGGGAGATGGATAGGTCATACTATATATATATATATATATATATATATATATATAGTATTGTCAGCATGCATTTCCATATACATCAGGTGAGTATAATCAGAGGAATTTCTAATAAGGACAAAATGAGCCACTGGAAATAAATTCTGCTCTAATGATTGTTGAATTTATGCATTAACAATTGCATAATTAAATTTCTGCCACCAGATTCCAATTCAATATATATATATATATATATATATATATATATATATATATATGAATATAAAAACACTTCTTCATTGCCTTCTCCGTATACTAATAGACATATCTTTATATATAAATTGGAAAGGAAATATGTGAACATAGAGAGAGTTTGAAAAACGGAAACCAATCAAATTGCGTGCGTCACATCCAGTTTAAGCTCAATGCTTGGACGTGCTTATTCTGCTTGCATAAATCCGGCTGCAATTTGTTTATCCATAAGGCTTCGTATGTGGCTAGCTCCCTGGAGATGAGGGGCTTCCCATTGCCACACCATCAGTCTGTTTTTAGATGCTTCCATTAGTGACATAAGTTAATGTACTCAGTATATACGGTATGTGGATGATATATTTCTTGTACTTAAAAACAGGTCGCAATCACGAACATTGCTTCAAAGTTTCAACAAATCACATAAGAATATCGGCTTCACGTCAGAGCACGAGAAAGATGACTGTCTATCTTTCCTAGATGTACTATTAAAGAAAGAAACTAATGGTAAATTTAACAGAACAATTTACCATAGACCAACATGGTCTGCAAAGTATTTGCATTATAGCAGTTTTGTGCTATTTCAATGTAAATTATCAACACTTCGTGGTTGCTTTTCAAGAATTGACAGATTGGTTAGTCAAGATTCTAAAGAAAATGAATATAATAAAGCAATTAACGATTTAATGTCTAAAAGCTATCCCAGACAATTAATTGAATCAATTATTAAAATGGGAATTAAGCAGAAACATGCGTATTATGGGCCAGAAAAGAAAACAGTCTACTTAAACATCCCATTTAGGTGGGGTGCAGTTTCCCGAATGGCACAAAAGAAAGTTGAAGCAGCATTAACACGCACATTTAATGCAGCTAAACTACGAGTGTCATTTAGGGTAACACGCACTGCAACAGTAAAGAGAAACATCCGTTAATGTCGATATTAAATATTATTTACCAATATACATGCGCAAGTTGTCGATCAACTTACGTAGGCCGATCGACCAGACGGTTAATTACTCGAATGAGAGAACATTGCAACTTAAACGCCTGTTTTAAATCAAATAGTGAATGCACGTCTGCTATTGCGCAACACATCATCGAAACATCGTACGTATGCTCTCCAGACGTAGCATTCAATGTAATTACTAAATGCAAAAACAAAAGGGAGCTAGCCACATACGAAGCCTTATGGATAAACAAATTGCAGCCGGATTTATGTAAGCAGAAGAAGCACGTACAAGCATTGAGCTTGAACTGGATGTGACGCACGCAATTTGATTGGTTTCTATTTTTCACACTCTCTCTATGTTCACATATTTCTATCTTGTTTTGCTTTCCAATTTATATATAAAGATATGTTCATTAGTAGATATTTGAGAAGACAATGCGAAAGAAAATGTTTCTTATATCTGATAAAATTTCTTTTGTTTTTGCACACAGGAAGGGTGCAATGAGATTTTATTAAAGCTCCCTGCCTATATATATATATATATATATATATATATATATATATATATATATGTATATAAACACGTCAAATGTACTTTTATAACCATATTAATAATACTTTAGGTATACGATGTCCTAAGTGACATTTGTCGTTAATAATATTTTGACTAGATATTTAATGTATAAGCAATAGTTTCACATGAAAATAGAGGAAATTAATCTTGGTATACGATTTTCTCTATCTTCTTCTTATATGTTGTTCTTTTGTCGATGTTATTAGATGCCTATTAATGACTACATCAAAATTATTTGAAATAGTGTAAATCTGGTTGCAGATGCAGTATGTTGAAAGATAAATTACAAGCTGTTCCTCAATGTTTGAAGTGTATTACAATTCACATATGAAAATACTACTACATGAACGGTAAACCTATATTGCAATCTTTCACATAATCCAAAAGCTTTTACTAGTTATTATATATACAAAATTCACAACGAACTTTAACTTCTTAATTCGATATCTGACGACTCAGTTTTTATGCTTTAAGAAATTATAAATTTAGCCAATAGAGTATTGTGTCAGTATGACTGAGGAATTTATCATCGAGACTGTTATATATAATAGGCAAAATTAATTTACTTCAGTAGAGCTGTGAAACAAACTGTGGACGTAATTAATTCTTAAGCCTTACCAAATGTTTTGGTCTGATAAATTGTAGTGCATCAAAAGGAATAATAACTTTAAATTAAAATTATAAATTCCTAATTTACTTTGTTTCAGAATATTTGTTTTGATTCTTATACGATTTCACTTGTAAATTCTTCATCATATAAATGATTGTTATGTACTAGGTCTAAATTCAATAAAAAATTTGCTCCCAAAGTATAAAAAAATTGTTTTAAGCATAATACAATCACTGCTGGTGACATTGGCACTTAAACCCTATTAATTACCAATCATAATAAAAAGGTAACCTTTAAATAGCAATTTCTCCTTAATAGTAATCAATATAATTAATCATGTTACCACTGAAATACCAAAATGTTACTTTAAGGTTATTCTACATTTAGTTAGATGGATAACAAGCAAGTTATTCTGATTATTCTTAATTGTGTCAATTAACAGCTTTTCCACTGTTGTAAATTGTAATTTTTTTGTTAATCTTTGTTCCCACATTTAAGCTTATTTTTAATTGGCTTTTTGTTATTTGGTAGATTTATTAAAATATTTCTTGAGTAAGGCAGGTTTTTATAAGCTTCATTGTTATAAATTTATAGGCAATTAAAAACCTCACTACGTGGAGTACTTCCTTTATTTTAAATTTAATTTTTTAGAAAACTATCTTTGTTTACATTTTGAAAGCTTAGCAACGAATATAAATACGTTCAGTATTATTTCTCTTTTAGTAGTATTATTGACAGGTAATGTTTGACTCCGAAGATGTACTAAGCATTTTTTTTAAATGTCGCCACGTAGAATATGTCCTTTATTTAAAAATTTTCTTTTTTAGAGATCAATCTTTATTTACATCTTGAGAACTGCAAAAAATATATGAATACGTAAAGTATTATTTCTTTTTTTAGCAGTATTATCATCAAGGTAATGTTTGGAACCGAAGTATTTTTCCATCGTTAATTAAACCCAACTCAGTCTAGGAAGACTTACTTGCTCAGGATGCATTGGGTATTTGTTTGCAGATTTCAAATCCACAAGTCTGTGTTTGCGTTCATTGAATACGCGTGGTAGAATATTAAATGCTTATTGGTTAGGGTCCTGTGAAGCCGCTGCAACTCCTAGCGTACAATCCGGGTCCTAATCCTACACGCCCTCTTGAATTTTGCTACTTTCAATTTCCCCTTAATTAATGTCATCACTGTTATGTTGATCTACAAAAGATATGAATGTATATATATATATATATATAGAATTTAAATAAACTGGCAGAATTTAATTATACATACTTACTATCAATATAAGCAAGTGTGTATAAAACAACAAATGAAATTATGAAATTGACTGCTCTTATCCTCTTTGGACCCTCATCGTGTACTTGCGAGACTAACATCAGTCATACCTCGAACCAGAGCATGTTTGCTTCAGAATCTTCAAGCTCCGCGACTGCGCCACCCAAGCAGTTCTGTATTCCAAATTTTTAATCAACGTTATTTTTCAGGTCAAGCCTATTTTCATCGATTTTGATTTGAAGTTGCAACTGGCCAGCTCCTGATCCATCATTAAATAGCAGTCACATGGAATCCGGTCTATTTGGCAAATTGCATTTTGTATTTTATTCAATGTCTAGTATCTTATGTTAATATATATATATATATATACCTTAAAATTCGTCAGTTTAAACAAATTCCAAAAGGCGTCATGGCGTCTACCCTTTTAGGAGGGAATGGAGTGGTCAGGTTGGTACTTTATGTTGAAAGCGATGCCAAACAAGCACCTCCTTAAGGAAATTCTAACTAATGAACAAAAGTTGATATGTAACTGAAAATTAAATGTAGTGTGCGGTTTTGGTGTCGCAGTGGGTGAGTTACTTGATTCCGAAGCAAATATGCTCTAGTCCGAGCTCCGACCAAGCAATTCTGGCAAGTACTTGGCTGTTGTCGGGACTGGTTTTTTATCAAGGTCGCAACTGTGATTTAAATATTTTTTCATTGCCCCTCTTTTCATTATGTAAATATTCTATGCAACACTTCTCCAGGTTGCATGATGTCTGTTCTATAAAGGTAGATCGGAGTGGGTAGTTAAAAATATAGGTCGAAAGAGATGCCTTATAAGCTGTACCTAGGGAAAGGCTAACCAAAAAGCATTAATAAGTAAATAAATGAATATTTTTGTAGCGTGCGGTAAGATGGCTCAATGTTTAGGGCAACAAACTAAATAAGAAACTCACAGGTTCGAGCCCTGTCCGCGGAACATTCTGGACATTACTTGAAGTGTCCTTAATAAGAACGAAAGCGTTCTACTGGATGAATTGCCTTTTCTATCTTATGTAATCTTTGTTTTCTATCGACAATATATTTATACATATACACCCATATATATACACAATTTATCATGCTAGCAATCTGTCATAATATTATAAATTGATCAAGCTGGATATCATATGTCTAATTTGTCTCTCTGTTGTTTTTCTTTTGTGAAAAGATTTCTCTTCTTTCCCCAGACGAACCACAGCGATAAAACATTTCAGCCTCATGATCAATGGGATTTCGCTAATATTGTAGTCAGAGGTAGCATTTGCTTTGCCATAAAATTACGGTACAGTTATCCCATAGCATACGCTACTTGAATTTTAATACTATTCTCGCATATAGAATAATTATTTGAAATATATTTTAGAAAATGTCTATATATATATATATATCTATCTATATATATATATATATATATATCTTGCTACATATGTATATATATAGTATTAGAATTTAATGGAAGGATTTTGTTATATATATATATATATATATATATATACAGTGTTGAGGACACCACTTGTACCAAATTCAGAAACTCATAAATGTCACTGGGCCAGCTTATCCCCTCCAAGAGTCAGCCATAGTAAAGTAAAATGAAATAAGTATATATATATATATATATATATATATATATATATATTGTTATTGTAAATTTAGCGTGGCCAAATGTCATAGAATTACTTTATCGGGTTCATCCTTATTAGGCAGTCATCAGCTTAAGCTCGAATTTTTGCATATGTAATTAAAACCCATGCATATTTTGTGCACTGTCGTGTATATGATTCCTCCCTTCACCAAATTCGTTTATTGCTTGTTATTTTTAGTATTTTAAAAACTTGTTTTTTAATTCAGACGAAATCTTGTAAGTGTCACTTCAGATCCAAAGTTAGATGACGTAGTGGATATGTTGCATCACTCAATGAAATGCTTCCGGAGTAAAATCTTGCAGACAACAATTCTTCATATTACTGATGAGTGACCAATAAGGACGAAACAGACCTAGTAGGGGAATTCATTGAATCAAGTTTGCGAGCTTGAAGTAAACACCAATCCCATTGTATTTAACCAGTTGTTGAACAACATAACAAAACTATCGCCAGTCGCACGCACTGTCGCGTTTCGACCTTCCATGATCATCATCAGAGTGCCACAGAATATCATTGTCTACCTTTTACAAACTTAAGCTCATAGTGAAGGAAAATATATATTTATAATCAGTATTTTATGCAATATTCAGTTTATACCGACAACAAACATATAATACAATACTGTATTTCCATTTTCAGTATAAATTATGCATTTTATAAGGTTGCAATGGAAATTAATCCAATCTGTGAACTTTTGCTTCGGCATTCATGATTGTATCTTCTGCGTCACCCTGCCGCACACTACATACAAATTTTAGTTATGTACTACCTGGAAACACTTTAAAGACAACAAATTTATTATTTAATTAAAAATTGTACGTAATGTTCGGCACACTACATACAAATTTTAGTTATGTACTACCTGGAAGCACTATACAGACAACAAATTTATTATTTAATTGAAAATTGTACGTAATGTTCCGCAGTGTGGCGCAGTGGATAAAGTTACCGACTTCGAAGCAAGCAGGCCGAAGTTCGAGCCCTGCCCGCGGCAAAATTCTGGACAGTACTTGAAGAGTTCCTAATAAGGACGAAACCGGTCTGCTGGATAAGTTGCATTTGCACCCTATAAAATGCTTAGTTTATACTGATAAATAGATGTGCTTAATGTGATTGTTTTTTTGTATGAAGCCCGCAATCTTGACTTAAATAACTGGTGTTACCACTCGCGCAATCAATGGATGATTATTCTTGTAATCCTTCTTTAATCCTATATATAGTCATATATATTAAATGTATATATATATATATATATATATATATATATATATATATATATATTATTTTTTGGAGATGCGCTTTCATAATGAAATATAACTTTTTTTATCCACTATCTTTGATGAATTTGTATGCGTTGAAATATTGAAAGTTGAAAGTAGAGCAAGGTTGATGCTCTTTCGATAACAAGTCACATAGATTAAATCTTCTTACTTTCCTTTACATTTAAATTTTGTTAAACGTGTGCGAACAACGTCGTGTTATATTCAAACTCATTAAGATTTAGATAACCGATTAAATATTCATGATACGGAAATATGTTCTCAGTGTGTAGTTTTATTCTAATGAAATAATTTATAAATATATGCAGACATTTATGCTTATTTTGTGAATTAGTGTATTTGTACGTATATTCACTTTGTTAAAAAAATAACATTTATTATATGTGAAAATTATGTGTGCATTATTCTGTGCACAATAGAACGATATTTGCGGACAATGGGATGAATAGAAAGAATATTTGATCTTCAGAACCTAAATGTATGCAATTTCTAGTTGCATAACAACTATTTTTGGCCAGTCTTTCCCATTTTAGGCACATCCTGATCGGCATGGCTTTTAAATTTTCATTTATTATCCAGACATCATGCCACCTGTAAAAGTCATATTAATCGAAATTTTAACGGTAGAAATTGCTTATATTTATGTTGTCAGTATAAACTATTGGACGATACCGGTCTACTTGATAAATTGCCGTTTGCCATCTTATGCGTTGATTAGCCTATACTGACAGCATGCGTACAAATAATTCTTACCATTATTCTTTATTTTAGTATTACTTGCACTGGTGATGTGGTGCCTATCTTATAAAGGAAACTTTGGGTTTTAGCTGGAACTCTAAATCGAACGCGATGCCGTATCTGGCCTACCTGGAGGAAAGACTGACAAAAAAGCAAATTTCTTGAACCACGTGGATTCGATTCTGTACTAGACGTGTTGTACGACTCTCAAGCAAACGCTATCTATTCTTAAATCCCAGCCGCGGCAATTCTGGAAAGTACTTTTTGAGTGCTCAGTATGAACGAAATTGATCAATTTGAAGAATAGCATTTACTATCCCATGCAATAATTCATTTATGCTCACAAAAACATGTATATGCGTTAATAATCTCATTCCGTAGAAAAACACACTCGTTGAAAAGATAAAGTAAATGTTTTCGTGATTACTTTTGGTCTTATCCTAACAAATAGTATTAAAATTTAGTTTATCTTCACAAAAGCATAAATTTCTCGTTTAGTATATTTAGTCTTTAAAATGAATTAGTGAAAGTTTGTTGAGGTTGTGCTACGTTTTATATATGTGCATGGTTTAGGCTTTGTGATCGGCGATTCATTCAAAACGTCTGCTTATGTTACTTGTCTTTCAATTTTATGATATTTGGTCATTAGTTTTGCCGGAAATTGTTCATGTCGTATGTCTTGTAAAAATCTACGCATTTAATTATTTTGCAGATAGTTTTCCTTGTTTCATTTATTTTATCTCTGTCTTACCGGGGGTGTGGATTTGGTAACAATCGTACTGCCTTTGTTTTTTGACAACTCGGTAGCCTTGCCTCGCTTCGTGGCCCAGCCTTAATTAGTTATTGCCACTTATTTTGTAAATTAGATGACGCCTATTCAAATAGGTTTTGTAGTGATTCCTGTCAATAAATGTTGCTTCTGTTTATCGATCGAGTTGTATTTCTTCAATTTTGTGAAAATAAGCCTTTCAGGGAAACCATGGTGTTAGTTCACTTTACAGACTCGGTATATATTTTGTGTAGCGAGCCAACTTTGAAGTCTCATTGACGAATCTTCATATGATATTAACTCTATTCCTGCTTGAATACACATTCGTATAGGAGATTGTACCGTTCAAATGCCTCTCATTTCCTCATTAAATATGTAGTGGGTATTTGACGTTTTACCTGCACTTACTGATGGGTTGACAATAAGCACAAAATGCATTTGTATATCAGATTATACTTTTCATTCATGCTGAATTTGTTAAACCATTTTCATTTTATTTGGACTAATTTGTTACTAGGTGCGCACTGCCTAATGCACAATTGCGCATTTAGTTGTTCTCCGCAATAATGAATATATAACTATATGGTGTTGATGGAATTTTTGAACATTTAACGAGAATTTCTTATTTCTTATATACAGAGCTTGATAAATATTTAGTTATTTACAACCTCACTTTTAGAAAAATGGAGAAGTTGTTTGTGTTCGTTTTATGTCCTGTTTGGATTATATAATCAGTAATTGCTGGTATAGCGTATGACGTTATTCATCTCGTGATCACATCCTGGGGCAGGTTTTGCTCGACCCTGTTCATTATCTGCTTGTTAGTTTGCCATATATACATATTCTGCCGTAAGTACACTTAAAAAGTTGAATAGTAGAAGATTTCTTGAGAGAACACGTTCAAGATCATTGCCGTTCGTTTGTTAAATGAGATTTTTACCTTAAAAATAGAATTTTGTTCTCTTGACGTAGTTTCTTCATTAAGCCAGTACTGATACTGAAATATTACCTCAGAAAAGTATAGTTACGTAGCTTTTATTGTTTTTGTCTTTTGTTACACGAAGTGAGAGAGGCCTCAAGTTAAAACAAATAAATTAATCAACAAAATTTGTTTATTTTCGAGATGGTTTTAAAATGCTCTAAATTATCCTCGACTCTGTTCCAAGTGCATGTCTTCTAACTCGGTTAGTAGAACTAGGAGAATTTTTCGAGCCACGTGGAAATTGTACCAATTATTTTAGCCTCAAGAATTTCCTCCAGGATTTCGGATTGTCTCTGGCATATGCCATCGGTGCTATGAAGTTTTGATTGAAGTTTCAGCCTTTAGAATAGCAATTACCTATCCTCTTTATAAGCTTGAAGAGTACGAAGTTCATCTATGTACAAATTTTATTTTCATAGATGCACTTCCTGTATTGATCTGTTGCACACACTATTTCTGCTTTGAAGCATCTTGCGTTATTGTAAATATGAGTCTATTTACTTCTTAAGAAATAATAGACATTTGAAACTAAACCTGCATTTAGATGAACACTTTTTAGTGCCCATCCAATGTGACCATTTTTTTATTAGCAGCTTTCTTATTCCTCTGTTGTGTTAAATTGATGGAATCCTTAACATCTTTTAAATTTAAGCAATTCTTAGAACAAACCACCAAAGCCGACCAAGATACCCCATTCAAACCGAAAGAAGAAAAAGGCAAAACGTCAGTTTCTTAGCTTTCAACTTTTCCGAGATAACAACGGCAGCTTTACAGTATCGATACATCGGAATTTCACGATCACGGGATAATAAAATTATTAAAACAGCAGTGTCGGAAAATCTTACAGGAGGAGCCGGATAAATAATTTAGCTAACCAAGCTGGGGAGATATGCTGAAAGCACGTCTTGAAGTCATCATCATCATCATCATTCACAGTCACACAAAAGCCAAAAGTGACTACTGTTTCACCACCATATAATCATAAGAAGCGATATATATATATATATATATATATATATATATAACGGAAAAAAAATAATGATTTAGTCATAAATTATTAGTGAGATTTACGATAGAGAGAGAGAGAGTGCCTAGTTACTATCAGTATATTTATCAATATAACCCACAGTAGTTAGGCAAACTAAACCTCTGCACAACACCTTTAAGTCAGCATTAGGGCAAGGCAATATCAGCAAGGGAATGGTAACATGACCCATGCCGGGTCTAAAAGGGACACAGCCATCATCCCGTTTCATGTGAAGCCTCGTATTTGGTCTAACTGCACAGTAGCTTGTATTGTTAAAAGTGTAGTGACGAAATGAGAGCAAGCGTGCCAGACGCGAAGGGCAAATTTCAGCTGCTGAAGGAATCTTTGGCCACTGGCATCTGGGCAAATAGTGCTCAACAGCCGTGTTTGGCAGACTATCTAGGAGAAGGAAACTCCGATTAAAGAACATCCTCACTTGGAATGGGCGACCTGGTTTTTTTTACGGTCCAAATATAACCATGAACAATACACCTTCAAGTATAAAATTCGCAATAAAAAATTCCAGTAAGAAAACTATTAGCAACCAACTGATGTTTCACGTGAGTAAAGCCACAATAATAATAACGGATTGTGAAAAAAGAAGCTGTACGATTATCACCAACAACGCACATTTGTCAATGCAAAAACGAAATAAACCAACATGAAACAACATTTGATGACAATAATTTTCGCGTTTTTCTCAAAAATACGATTTTCTAAACCTAGGATGGCAAAGAGCTCAATAAAAATTGAATGATCGAATATGATACATTTAGAATAAAGGTAACATAAGCAGACATATTTATTAATTCGCCCATCACAAAGTCCCAACCATACACAATTATTGAATAGAAAAGAGAATGGTAACAAACTTTTGTTCAGCAATTTAGAAAAAAACGCGTAATCTAAGTTTCTATGCTGGTAAGCTTCATCGAAAGAATGTTCGGTATGAACAAAAAAAATGCATTTACAAATAAATTTACATTCATCTATTTCATTAGTGTGCTTTCTTCCTACTAAATGATTAAGGGATTTATTGCTGAAAAAGAACGGTTATCCATACAGGTTTGTCCAATATAATTTGCGGGAAAGTAATACTATCGAGACTAACCGAAATGAAAGCAAAATACTTCAGAGTAATGCTCAAATCTTCCTTTGGAAATGACCTTCCAGCTGAAATCTCAAAAAGAAGCAATTTGAGTGACGAAACCCAGCTTTTTTCGATACATGTGGAAGCTTCGTTCAGTAGAGTACAACTGATGCGCATTAATGAAATATAACCTTTCTGTAATGTCAATATCAGTATTAGTATACAAATTTCGATATGGTTTCAATCCACAGTACCCAGGCAGATCTAAAAATGACTCAAACAATAATTAACCAGCAGCTTCCTCAAAATTTGTTAAAAGAAAGTGCAACTCCAGCACAAAATTTAACAATTTGTGGGCATATACTGCTCACAGGCCACCCTGCCGGTAAACACATTTTAGGGTTTTATAAAAAACAAACTCAGACAAAATGATTCTGACATTCGAAACACACATTTTATAAACTTAATTCATGCGTAAACATACAAAAGATAATACAAACATAAGCACCGACGAAGTTTAAAACTTCGCTGGTGTTGTGCTAACGGTAGATTTTCTGTTGTTCGATGACTGGTCAAATACAATGTGATTCGTGATTAGTTCAAGCTCATAAACTTGCTTTAAAATAAAGTTACAATTGTAACTGAAGTACCTCTAAAAATAACGCACAATGTGTATTCGGACACATTTAACGTAAAAGCGGTGACACATCACATTGTTGTACGAGAAAAAATAAGTCTACATTGCGATATTGCAAGATTAATACGTCTAAGATATGATTGGCTACGACAAATCTACGATTATGATTGGTTAAACAGAATAAGGAAATAAGTTCTAATTATTTTTTTTTAATATTTACAAAATGTTGTTCTTTCTCATACATAGAGCTCCAATATTTCAATGTTTGTTTTACGCATATTTTCATTTCAGTCATAGTTCGAAACAGAACACAATGTTTTTTTGTCAAAAGGAGTTTTATTTTAATGTATTTTTTGCAATTTTAGTCAATTTCTTTAACTGATCAACGGCGTAGTTTTCCAAAAGCGCTAGTTACTATTGGATAGGTTCTATTTAAATGTGTGCTAATAAATTGTTTAGGATCGTGCATATGTAGAAGTTTTAAGTTATGATATTTGGAGTTACTTTGAAAGTTTAAGGTAGCTAAAGCAATCGCCTTTGCTACCTTATAGCATGTTTGGTTTACACTGGAAAATATATTTAATAGGATTACTTTATCTCGAGCTCGCACCCTTAATTTAAACCATTATAGTCACAACCCGCGCAATAAATAATTTTTTAAACATATAAATATTGAATTACGTATATTTATACGTGTGAAGCATTGTTTATGGCGGTTTGCTTGAGAATGTTTGTGACCTGATGTATTTCACATCCGGTTCATGTGATTGCATTGATTTGCTCACTGTATGCGTTCATCTATTACCTTGGTTCGTTATCTGTATGCGATTTCTTTCTTATGCAAATGTACTCTTGTTTTCCCTGTGCCTGCCTATTTTCCATCTTGGTTGCTACTATAATTATTCTACTAATAATACGTTGCAGTTTACTTAAGAATGCCTTTTGTGTCGTATCTAGTAATAATGATTTTGCTAATGATCATATACTATATCGTGATCGGTGTAAGCGTGCAGATAACGATTAAACGTATTTCAGACTATCTGTCAGTTTCATGTCATTTGTCTGTCTAATTTTACTTTCCGATACTTTTTTACCTTTCCGATAACTTTAGCCACTAATGGCTTGCTGATTTCCAGCCTCAACGTTGACTGCATACTGCATCGTACAGTTTACTTTTTTCTGATAAATTTTCTTTCGTATCTAGTAATCAGACTGCTGATAGTTATTTCGCCATGGTCATTGATTGTCATCATCATCATCATCATCATCATCATCATCATCATCATCATCATCATCATCATCGCAGACAGCAATATGATAGCATTTTGTATCTGATGCTTCACTGCCATATAACCACGAGAAGAGAAAATAGAAACAGTAATAAACTCGAATAGTGTAAATTTAATATGTAATAATAAAGACATAAAGCATAATTAAAAGCAAACAACTTATTCAAGGAGAGCGAGTTATGTAGGAAAGGATCTAATTCAACTGGAGATATTTACCTAGGTAAAAAAAAGAAACGAGGCTACCAAGACCTCAACGCAAAACCATTATGGCCAAGTCAGCAATAATTCAAAGCGACATCGGAAATACAGCTTCCTGAATCAATTTATGTCTGTCTTTATTAATGTTGGGTCAGTTGAAATGAATATCGTGCTAGTGGTCTTTCTTTGTATTCGGATCCGGAACCTGTTTTTTTATCACATTGTTGTTTTAGACTTTGCCTTGTAAAGAACTGAAGAATTTGTTGAATCTACCTTGTGGTCTGTACTAGCAATGTGATTCGCTATAGCCGAATTTCGCATTGGTGCTAGTATCTTTAAAGTGAGCTAATGAGGCAAACGATTGATTAATACGAATGTCCAGATGATTTTTGTCCTTCCTATTTAGCTTAATCCAATCTTGTAAATCATAAGTTATTGGAATGAAATTGGGTGCTGAGCTATAGAGTTCACCCTTATGACTCGCCGTGTATTAAAGTTGATATTTAACTTATTGGTTTCATTCGTCTGCTTATCAGTGATGCCGTTAATTCACGTCTATGTGACAATTTAAGGTAAATCATCGTGTTGTCTTTGTCTACTGAGGACAGCTGTTTGCGTTTCATGTTGACATTAACGAAGTGCTCTGTGTAGCCTTTCTTTCAACACTTCTTTCAACTAGAATAACATGTGACCTTTCACATTCAGTACAGACGCCTTAAGCTGTTGACTAAGTTTATCACAAGGTTTCTATGGTATATTTTTGATACACAAATGTTTGCACGTTTGCGTTTCTTTGCGCATACTGATTTACTGTCTAAGTGTGCTATGCGACTGCATCCTTATTGCAAGTCTTTATTCATCTCTCTTTTGTTGGCCTCTTCCACAATTCGTGCCGAATCCGTTTTAATTGCAAGTAAGATGCGCGTCACCCACGTGCCCTCTGTGTGGCTTGCAGTTCTTCTGTTTAGGTCCGTGATTACCCAGGTAGTGCAAGCACAAGTCAGCTAGACGTTACGATGTGCAACTTCTCACTGCTTCAGTGTTCGCTCGATGGAAGTGATTTCATTAGAACTCACACGGGGGTATGATTGTTGTGATGTGTTTAAAACGACACTGGGCCGCATTCAAGGTTATGACGTAGCTATGTGATGGTTTTTGGTTTCCCATTAAAATTTGATTGAACACCTATTAATCGTACAGTACTGCGATCATCGAAGACAAAGAAATCGTTTTAATGACCTAAACTACTTTTTATATTCGTGTATTTTCTTTTTCTTTTTGTTAATGTCTGATTTATTATATACTCCCAAGTGAATTTGGCCCCTCAAACCTATTCCGTCAGTGATGAAAATAACCGTTTCATTTGGACGATCTGTAACAGCTGCGATACACCCAAAATCTTATTCATTATCGAAGCTAGCACTTGTTACAGAAATTTGATTGTAGACACAGAAACCATATTAAAACTATTGATAATGTTAATATTTATTAGGTGCTGCGCACCTAGTAACAAATTAGTTCAATTATGACCATAAGGATAAACCAAAGACTGCTTAAACGGAAAGTATAATCTCGTGCGCATTCGTTTCGTGCTTACTGGCGACTCGTCAGTAGGAGCCGGTATTACGCCCTTTACCCACTATATATTTGGGTGAGAAATGTGGGAAAATATTATGCTACATTCCTCACCAAAATATATAGTTGGTAAAGTGCGTTTATCCTTTTCGTCATAATTGAACTAATTTGTTACGATGTGTGCAACACCTAATACATAATTGCATTTATATGAGTTCTCCGCCATAAAATGTATCTAAATATAAATATAAGTACATTTTTACAGCATATTGCGTCTCTTTTGTAAAAAAATTTAAATGATGTATTTTTCTTCAAATCTTTTGAGTGATTCGAGACCTCGATTTATCATTTCCTAATTTTTTCCTAATCAACTTAGCCTTAAAAGGAGTCATTTTCACGTCGTTGGCTTCAAGGCTAGCGGCTGCAACAAATTTTATATTTGATTTATGAATTAAACACTTAATTCTTTAGCTCTTTATTTAGTGGTATATAATAAAGAAACCATTAATAATCCTAATCAAGAGATTTACTGATAATTTTAATAAAATTTCAAGTTTAATCTTTAATATACTTCCTAGAATGTTTTTTCACATATCGGTTACTTTAGTTAAAATAGGTTTAGCTATGAACATATATGTATGGCCTTAGTGTTCTCCATAGTTTAGTCATTGAAAAAAGTTCCTGTAGGTGGTTAGATGAATACTATAGTTTATCCTAATAACACTCTGTTTCTCGCACCTCGAAATATTGATTCGTGGCTTTGGCCTAAGCATATTTTACTCTAAAACGCTCTTTTCGTTTTAATTATTGAAAAATCGTGAGAACCAATTAGATTTTCGTAAACATTAAATTTTTTAAGAGTCGTTTTGATGTAAACAATTGGAAAAATAAGCCAAATCACGAAATTCTGCGAAGCACGTAAGATTTAATGCAACTGTTCTTAACTTACACTTTATCAACAAATTCTTAAAGAAATAGATTTAAATTATTGATAATGCTGATAGCAATGGTAGAAGCAAACCGATATATGTGTGGGTGCTTGTATAATCGAGTGAGATTACTAAATATTGTTGACTTTTTCTTCAACTGCATTGTTAAATAAAATATCTATATTTTGTTTATTTATGGTTTGGTATAAAATACAGACTAAAATTCTAAGAAAATCTTATGGCGCCCACAATCCACAATTTTTTCAGTGTTGAATATTAATTCTTCTATTTTTATTTTAATAATGCAAGCTTCGATACGCAGTTAATAACTTTTTAGAATTAAGCCTGCGAGCTCGTGATATACACCAATCTCACTGTATCTAACCAGCCGCTCACAATAGTAATTTTATCATCACTCACACGTACTAACACGTTTCGATTTTCTGTGATTATCAACAGAGCACGACGAGAAACGGACTAGCGAGGATAGAACCACAATTCAATTATATGGTATGTACGCTAAATATTCGTCTCTCACCTCTAGTAGTGTTTATCTCAGGCTCACAACTTTGATTAAAAATTTAACTATCATTAAATGCGAAATAAATGACTTTTTAATTGTATAAATTATATACACGTGGGAAAGTAGCTCAAATGGTATGACTGCAATTGCACATTAATTGTGCAGTCGAAATTTCCCGTCAAGTACAATGTTTGCAATCCTTCTGTGTGCGAGCCTCATGGCCTACTACGCCTATCTAAAAACAAACAACCTATTACAAGTTGGGTTTAAATTATCTCTAGATTAATGAACGGAAGATAGTTAACGTTATATATATATATATATATATATATATATATATATAATATAAATGAACATCTATTTATACATGAATTGAAAAGAAAACAAGATAGAAATATGTAAGCATGGAGAGTGTTAAAAAGGACACCAATCAATTACGCGTGACGCACGCAATTGTTTGCTTTCCTTTTTTCACACTCTCTCCGTGTTTACAGATTTTATCTTGTTTTGCTTTTCAATATATATATATAGTTTTTCTTTGCGATTTGGGTTATGAAGCGGATGAGTCATTGTACACGTCGGATTATGTTGTTCGTTTTCTATGAACAAGTTTGTGACCTAGGCTTAGCATTTAAACGTATCTCTTTGCGCGGTGCCGTCCTTCTTGTTGTGGATTTGACCGCATTTTTCTTGTGCGGGACAATTGATAGCACTCTTAGGTCGGTAAAATCTTGAATTTTGATCATTTTCAGGTGATCTGATTTTTGGCCTCGATTGATGGGTTCTCACTTGTCCATTCTTTTTTAAGCCTTCCATCAGCTGATTGTCTGAAAATGACGTTGGAACAAGATTTTTCATTGTTCCTTTTCCAAATTTTCGAGACCTAATTTCCAGTCTAATCTTCAGGGTTGACACAATACGCACAAGTTATGCCACAAGTTGTGTTTTATTCCTATGTGTATTGTGTCAGCCCTGAAGATTAGACTGGAAATAAGTTCTCGAAAATTTGGTAAAAGAAAAATGGAAAATCTTGTTCCAACGTCATTTTCAGACAAGCAGCTGATGGAAGGCTTAAAAAATGAGAGCACCTAAAAATGATCAAAATTCAAGATTTTACCGACCTAAGAGTGCTATCAATTGTCCCGCACAAGAAAAATGCGGTCAAATCCGCAACTAGGCTTAGCATACCTTCTATAAGATGAAAATGTGCACGTTTGTCTCTTGTGTAAATGTTTTGGCGTTTTTTGCTCATTAATTTTTTTAGAGATAGTATTTGGTGACAAGCGTTCTGCTTTCGTTTTTTTCACAAGTCATTAGTCGTGTTTTGCTTTGCGGCATTCCTTTCTTTTGCTTGTGGCTTCACCTATACACATTAGTTTCTGCAAGTTTAGTTTCTAAGGCCTAATTTCATTACGTCCGTACAGGTGCGGTAGGTTTTCTTGATCCGTATACCTTATATTCATTTATTTGCCGTAATTCTATCGATATATTCTGTAAACGAAATGTTTTAACTTTCAGCGAAAGCTCTTATTGTTTGATAACGGTGTTTTATAAATGATTAAAAATTATTTGGACCTGACCTTGTGAACAGTTAAAATGTTGGTTTTGCTTAGTTGGGGCCCTGTTTAGTTTATGCTATCAGTAATTGATAATTTAATATATAGAGCCAATCTAGATCGATTTTTTGGCAGGTGTTGATGGATACTTTTGATTATATACTTCAGGGAGTGCCCGAAGTACGTACTTTCACATTCACGTTTTTTATTTTAAATAATAAGAGGCTCAGAGAAAGGGCAGTTACTCTACAGTATTAAAACATGACACTAAAACCGGTAAATTTGACATTCGTTTCAAAATTTTCTTTGACTTTACGGAAGATTTTTCTTCTGGTTATTTCTGATGCTGAAAACTATAATAGGAAAGTTAGGTACTAGCAGATTTTTCCTTGACTGCGTTCTGTAACGCGAACTACGACATATATATATGTATATGTATATGTATATATATATATATATATATATATATATATATTAAACGATAAAGCAAAACAGAAAATGTAAACGTGGAGAGAGTGTGAAATAAAAGAACATCCAATCGACTGCATAAATCACATCCAGTTTAAGCTCAATTCAAGACCATGCTTCATCCGCTTGCATAAAACTAGCTGCAGTTTGTTTATCCATAAAATGTCGTACGTGGCCAACTCCTTTCTGTTTTTGCATTAATACATTACCTTAAATGCTTTATCTGAAGAACGTTTGAGGTTTTAAAGTTGTTGCGCAATTTCAGATGTCTTTTATCCATTAAATTTAATGCACGAGTTACATTGTTTTTTTTATTCGAATAATTAATGGTCTGGTCGATCGGCCTAAGTAAATTGCTTGATAACTTCCGCATATATATATATATATATATATATATATATATATATATATATATATACTTTGCAATGCGATCGTAATTACTAGAATTAGAGAAAGTTGTAACTTGAACGCCTGTATTATAAATCAAATAGTGAATACACGTCTGTAATCGCGCAACACATCATTGAAACCGCACACATATGTTCTCCAGACTTATCATTTAAGATATTTACGAAATGCAATAAGAGAAGGGAGTTAACCACATACGAAGCTTTATGGGTTAACAAATTGCAGTTGGATTTAGGCAAAAAGAAGCATGTTCAGGCATTGAGCTTGAACTGGAGTTGACGCACGCAATTAATTGGTTTCCTTTTTTCACATTCTCTCAGTGTTTAAATATTTCTATCTTGTTTTGCCTTCCAATTTATAAATAAAGATATGTTCATTAGTAGATACTTGAGGAGATAATGAGAAAGAAGCGTTTCTTGTATCTGATAAAATTTCTTTTTATTTTTGCACATGGAAAGGGTACTATGAATATATATATATATATATATATATATATATATATATATATATATATATATATATATATATATATATATAAATTTGTAAATAATATTTGAGCTCGACCTTAATGGCTGTTTCTTTTGAATATCTGGCAAATCAAGTTTGTTTCTTAAATATCACTCGTAGTTGAGCTGCATTTAATGTGCGTGCTAATGCCGCTTCAACTTTCTAGTACGCTGTGTGGGAAAACCCTCTCCATTAATAAGATGATCAGGTAAATTGATTTCTTTTTCGGTCACAAATGCGTCTGTATTTTTATTTCCCATTTTTACAATGAAATTAATTAATTGCATATGATAGTCATTAAAAATTGTGTGTAGTATAGTGTGCGGCAGGATAGCTCAGTGGTTAGAGCACCAGATTCCGAAGCAGACGTGCCCAGGTTCGTATCCTGTCCGCGGCAAATTCTGGCCAGTACTTGATGAGTTCCCAATAAGGACGAAACCGGTCTACTGGATGAATTGCCTTTTCTACACTATACAATTCTTAGTTTATACTGACATATGTAAGTAATTAATGGGTCAGGTGTTTATATCAAGACCGCAACCTTGATTATAATAATTGTTATCACCACCCGCGCAACCAATGTTCGTTTAATTATATAAATGTTCATTTCAATACCACTTCCCCATGTAATGTGGTGTCTGTTCAGTAATGACAGATTGGGCATGGTTAGTTGGAACTTTGGGTCTAAATGGATGCCATATGAGCTCCACCTAAAGGAAAAATTGACTAACCAAGTTACATTAGTTAGTATATAACTGAAAATTGTGTGTAGTGTAGTGTGCGGCAGGATAGCTCAGTGGTTAGAGCACCAGATTCCGAAGCAGACGTGCCCAGGTTCGTATCCTGTCCGCGGCAAATTCTGGCCAGTACTTGATGAGTTCCCAATAAGGACGAAACCGGTCTACTGGATGAATTGCCGTTTCTACACTATACAATTCTTAGTTTATACTGACATATGTAAGTAATTAATGGGTCAGGTGTTTATATCAAGACCGCAACCTTGATTATAATAATTGTTATCACCACCCGCGCAACCAATGTTCGTTTAACCATAAGAACGGTTAGTTAAAGTGTAGCATAAGCAAATATGCACAATAAATGGTGTACGTTGATGATGTTTTCCTTGTTATAAAATACAGTCGCAGTCACGAACACTGCTTCCTAGTTTCAATAAAGCGCTTAAAAATATTAGTTTCACATTAGAGCAGTAGAAATTAGATTTTATGTCTTTCTTAGATATACTAATAAAGAAAAATGCTAATGTCAAATTAAATTTACAATGTACTATAAGGCAATTTAGTCTGCACAGTATTTGCATTATAGCAGTTTTGTGCCTTTTCAAAATAGACATCTAAACCGATCGCAGCTGTTTTTTCAAGAATTGACAGATTGGTCAGACAAAATTCAAAATCTGAAGAATATATGAAGTACAAAACTTACTAATTTTTAATGACTATCATATGCAATTAATTAATTTCATTGTAAAAATGGGAAATAAAAATACAGACGCATTTGTGACCGAAAAAGAAATCAATTTACCTGATCATCTTATTAATGGAGAGGGTTTTCCACAGTGGTTAGAGCACCAGATTCCGAAGCAGGCGTGCCCAGGTTCGTATCCTATCCGCGGCAAATTCTGGCCAGTACTTGATGAGTTCCCAATAAGGACGAAACCGGTCTACTGGATGAATTGCCTTTTCTACACTATACAATTCTTAGTTTATACTGACATATGTAAGTAATTAATGGGTCAGGTGTTTATATCAAGACCGCAACCTTGATTATAATAATCGTTCTTATGGTTGTCTAGAAAATCTCAATCAAAACTGGAGGTTGGATGCTCCACATTGTCACAAAACCAATCTCGTTATATGGGGTATCCATTGGAACGATGCTGTAAATATTTCGTTCATACATAAACTAAATAGAGCCTGATTTATGTATGCATAAATAACATCTTCGGTCATTGAGATTGAACAGGATGTGGCCACGAAATTTATTCGTTGTTTCCTTATTTCGTATTCTCTTAAAGTTTAAAATTTATATATATATATATATATATATATATATATATATATATATATATATATATATATATATATATATATATACGTAAACAATAATATTGAATAAATTAGAAAATGTTATAAAACCTGAATTGTTTTGTGATTTAAAACCGACCAAATTAATAAACTTGCGCTTAACTTGTCAAAAATACTAATTGATCAGTTAACAATGGAGGCATTATCGATGGACTGAAATTAGGGAATTCAGCCTTCAGATAAATGCGATATTGTTTGCGAGGCCGCTTTTGAATTGCTTTTTTAACAAACAGACGAATTCGAACCTACAAGCACTGATTATACAACTGGTTTTTAGCTACTTTAGTTGATCAGGCTTCTCGTCTGACATCGATCTAATGTGCAGAACAGCACGCACTGACAAAGCAGCACTTAAATGCGCTTAAAGATATCAGCAGAAATGCAAACATCAAATAACTACGCGCTGATAAAGGCAAGAGCGTTCTTTTAATGGACAAATCCGACTATCTACAAAAAATGGAACATGTGTTGAATGCCAATAAACAATTCACATCTCCGAAGGTCAAATCAGATGTAATAAACAAAGACGAGTTCACCTTAATTAATGAAATTAAAATCTTAACAGATGCCGATTTAATTGATGAGGCCATTGCATAGAAGCTTAAACCAGTTGCATCCTCTACCAAAAACGCATATAAAAGTAGTCCTATAACTCCATTATTATCAATAATCAATTCTCTGTTTCATGCATTGGCTAAATGGTTGGTCCACATACAGGAAACATTGCGCAAACTACTACATATTTATTCGGTTGCTGATTCGTTTGAGTTTCAAGATAGACATGTTTATAACAAGATTGCTGTCTTTTGATGTTACGTCTTCGCTTACAAATGTTCCATTTGACGAAAGCATTGACATCATTGTTCAAGCGGTAGACCAAAAAATATTACCATCTCTGGTTCCGGGTCATACACTACGCAAGTTTTCTTTACTATCCACGAAAGCTGTACAGTTTAATTTAAGAGGAAGCGGATATAAACAGTTTGGTGGTGTGGCAATGAGGAGCCCGCTGCCTCGAGTGTTCGCTGAGATTTTTCTAGGCTATCTGTAGAACAAATCAGTAAAGAGTGAAATAAGTGAATGCTCTCAATACTTACGATACGTTGATAATATTTTCCATGTCCTTAATATAGGGTCGCAATTACGAACATTGCTTCAAATTTACTGTAATCAGGGTTGCGAACTTGATATAAATATTTGACCTAATAAGTACTTAATTTTTTCAGTACAAATTAAGAATTGTATAGTGTAGATAAGGCAATTCATCTAGTACACCAGTTTCGTCCTTATTTGGAACTCATCACGTACTGGCCAGAATTTGCTGCGAGCAGGGCTCGAACTTGGGCACTTATGCAACAGAATCTGGTGCTCTAACCACTGAGTCACCTGGCCGCCCATCTACACACAATTTTCAGTCATATGCTAAGAAATCTAACTCGGTTAATTTTTTCTCTTTTTTGTCTAGCTCATATAACATCCATTTAGACCCGAAGTTCCAACTAACCATGCCCAATCTGTCATTACTGCAATAGTGAAGCTAACATCATATAAAGTCTACGACAATGCGACTTCAACGCTAACTCACACAATATAATATATACACCGAGTCTGTAAAGGATACTAACACTATGGCTATTGTGTTAGTAACTGATACCTTTTTTGAAATCGATGAGTACCGGATACTAACACTATGGTTTCCGAGTCGGTACATGATACCAACCTCATGGATATAAATTTATGCTAAAGTTCACCCAAATTGAGAATTACAACAATTTCCGAACACCTGTTACTCCAGTTAAACCATACACTCTGGCCTTCATCGATATCGGTTATCACATTTCGAGATAAGCATGACATCATTCAATTCAATATATTACAGTTAAATACTGTTTGTTGCGAAGAACTAATATATATGCAAGTATGTATTAGGTTTTTCGAACCTAGTAACAAATTAGTTCAGTTGTGACCAGAAGGATAAACCAAAGGCAGCATAAACGGAAAGTATAATCTCATGCACTTTTGTTTCGTGCTTACTGGCGACTCATTAGTAGGAGCCGGTATTACGCCCTTTAACCACTATATATTTGGTCGAAGAATGTGGAATAAATGTTAGTATCCTTTACAAACTAGGTATATATATTTAATTGTGTGAGTTAGCGTATTCTACATTATGCAATGCTAATTTCATACTGACTCAGGTATGTATAAAATTAGACGAGTTTATATCAACGTTCTTGGGTGTGTTAAAATTTATTTTTAATTTTGCACAAGGAAAGTATAGTTTGAATATTTATACTTGCAGAATAACGGTAAATTTTCCCTTTTGAGGTGGTTTTACAGCTTAAAGATTCAATTGGATTATAATCCTAACAGAACAAAGCCCACTTTCCTTCAATACATGTGTGGGTCATGTTCAGTACAACTAAACTGATGAAAAATATTTTAGAATCAGCCTCTCCGTGATGACTACATCATTATTCGTATATAAATTACAATTTACCAGCAGGTGAATTTAGATTCCCGAAGCAACATAAACCTGAATTTTCCTCAAAAATTGTTATAGGCGGGTACAGCTCCTGCACAAAGATGGCCAATTTGTGAACATACACTGCTCACAGGTCACATTTTTGGGTAATGATATATTTTCGGTTTTATACAAGGTAACATAAGAAACTATATTTTTCTCTTTCAATGCTATAGCATTTGATGAGCTTAATCAATGCGTAAAGAAACAGAAGATAATACGAAATGATGTCGAACTAGATTAATATAGAAACATCGCCAATAAGAATTAAAAAGTAACATTTTTGTATCACTAAATGTCACGTTGGGTGTTTCAAAATCACATTCCAACAGAAAGCAAGGACTCTAATTATTGCTTTACGTGAAAGAAAATGTTTGCATTGCAACATTTCAAGATTGATGTAGCTACTTTAGGTTAGACTAAATCAAATCTTCAGTTAAAATTGGATAAATGTAAAAAAGTCATACAGAATCGAGAATATTGCCTTTAATTAATTGTAGAAGCTATTTTCATAGATGAATGTCATTTCCTTGCACAATGTTATTCTGATATACCTATATATATATATGTTAGTACAAACTGAGCATTGCCTAAGTCAGTAGAGGAAACTTATCTAATAGAGCGGTTTCGTTCTTATTGAGCCCCATAGGCTCCACCTATAGGAAAGGTTAACCAAAATACCAAGCCAGTGTATATATTAAAATTGCTTGTAGAATGTAGCAGGAGTAACGCAGTGGATAGAGCACCGGAATCCGAAGAAAATTTACCTCGGTTTGAACCCCGTTCGCAGCATATCTAAACAGCACTTGACGAGTTTTAAAGAAGGACGAGAAGTATCTATTGGATAGAGTAACTTAACTACCTTAGACAAAGCTTATTTAGTACTATATATATATATATATATATATATATATATATATATATATATATATATATATATATATATGAAGTCTAATGCCAGGATTTTGATTACATGTAGATCTTCAGTACAAAATCAATATTGCATTAGGTAGCAAAGGCAATTCATCCAGTAGACCGATTTCGTCCTTATTAGGAACTCTTAAACTGGTGTCCGAAACTTGTTGTGAATGGGATAGGAACCTAGGCGCATTTGCTTAAAAGTTTGTGACTCTATCCACAGTGCCACCCCGTGCCGTGTATTAATCGCAATTTCAAGTCATATGCCAACTTATATTTTCTGATTAGCTTTTCCTTCACGTAGAATCTAATATTTATCTCTTTAGACATGAATTTCTAAGTGCTAAATAGGCACGGATGGCTCAGTAGATAATCAGATAATCCTACGCAAATGTGAACGGGTTCGTGTGCCGTTCATTACTTGAGAAGTTCAAAATTAGGACGATATGACTAGTTAGGTAATGCAATATTGCGTTTATACTATCCATATACACGTAATCCAAACCCTGCCATTAAGCTTAAAATCAACACAAGTTCAGTAAGTCACATGTTGTCATTTGTACAATGAATATATCGGGAGTAGTTAGTTAGAACTTCGGGTATTAATAGATGCCATATGGAAGTATTTGCCTCGGTTCGATGCCCTGCGGCATTTCTAACAACTACTTAATTTGTGTCCAATACTGTCGAAACAGATTACTTGACGAATTTCATTTGTTATTTTATGCTATGCCAAGTTTTTACTGATAATATACATATATATATATATATATATATATATATATATATATATATATATATATAAGTAAAGACACATCAATTGTTCTTTGCGTTATCACGCATGTTTGTTAATGTGACTTAATCGTTTTAAGCTTCTACTACTTTGTTAAATTCATTGTGCATGTGACCAAACCTAATTAACCTTTCGCGTGATGAATGACTGTGATTACTTCTAATTCAATTTTCAAATTGTGAAATTAATGTTTCAAACAATCGTACTAACATTGAGTTAAATAATTTTCAGGAATCTGATATGACAGCAATGAATTGGATCTAATAACTATGAACCGATGGAAATGAAAATGCAAGCAAAATCAACTGGAAGTACGACTATTTAAATAAACAAATAACTAAATAATCCTGTTCACGATAATGATTCTGGTGTATAAAACACGTGTAGAAACCATAAGAAATAGATATTTTAAGAATAAGTTACAAATGGAGAACTAAAAATTTCATGTTTTGGGGTGTAAGCAGGTTAAGGCAAATGAAGGTTAAGTTCAATAATAGTCATTAAAAGAATTTGTGGAGATTCTAAATTAGTTTATCAGTGTAAATATTTTACTACAACTTATTATCTATTCTAATTCGAAAAACCTTGGATTCTATCATAGTATGTGCCTTATTACATATTTTTACAGTCGTTGAGTTATAAATACAACATATATTTTAATACCAATATTGTCATTCTCTTGTGATTGCATGTTGATTGCACCATTTTATTCATGTTGTCACAAATTTCGAATTACTCACTGGTGTTAGGATCACTAGTTTACACGTTATGATTATGTATACTGAGGTACGTAAGAAAACTGCCTTTTCGTTTTTAACACGTTTGTAACTCAACACTTGTGAAAAATATACGTTCCTATAATTATTTTAGAAATCACTACCTTGATGACCATTATAGAAATCTAATCAAACAATTTCATTATCCGTAATGAAATTCACTGTTGTTGCCTATTTATAATATATTTATGCACTATATCGAAAAACTTCTTTTAGAACAGACCTCTTGCAAAAAAAGTATTTCTTAGATACTTTGATAATATTATAAGAATTTAGCATTTCGGTTAAAAGGAGTTAAAGAGGTTTCTTAAATTATCTGAGAAATACGTGAAATTTTAAACATTTTTAGACAAAGTTGTTAGATTACGAAGGCAAACTGATTATCGAGATCAAACCGCATTGAATATAAATGGAATTCAAAATTAGATATGAGGCTCTCACCTTTAGCAGTCTCGCATAAATTGAACTTGACTGGAAACGTCGGCTACTCAATTTCTATGCAGTCACGAGCATTAGCTGTTTGTATCTTTCGCCACATATACATATATAGGCAATACAATTTAACAATAATTGATTGCGCTGGTGGTGGTAACAATACTTTAAATAAAGTTTGCGAGCTTGAAGTAAACACTAATCCCATTTCATTTAACCAGTCGTCGAAAAACATAAAAAAACTATCGCCAACCGCAACGCACTGACGCGTTTCAACCTTCCATGATCATCATCAGAGTACGACGGCAAACTGACCATCGAGGATCAAACCGCATTGAATATATATGGACTGGCGGCAGTTTTGCTGTTGTCCGACTACTGGTCAAATACAATGGGATTGGTGTTTACTTCAAGTTCGCAAACTTGATTTAAAGAATTGTTACCACCACATGCGCAATTAATTACTGTTAAAGTTGTTAATGTCAATTACAGCTCCTTTATGTAAAATTAAACCGAAATTATTTAATACTAGGTATAAATGTTTACGGTAATGGTTTATACGAGGCATTTTTATTAGTTAAGTGCGACCGTCAGTATATATTCCTAATTGGCATCTTAAAGTCCATTACAATACGAGGTTGTAGAATAATCGCCTTAAATCGTAGAGCTAAATAATTGATTAGACTTGGATAAATATTTATTAAGAATTCATATCCTTAAAAATGCTTAACTGTAGGTATGGGAAGTAATAACTAGATGTGACATTATAATAAAATGCGATAAATCGGCTGAACTAAAGGATGCCCATTGGAATATAGTTATTATAAACCATAATTTGTGCAGAAAGCTAAGGACATCAGCAGTCAAGTAGAACAGTCTCACTTTACTGAAACTGAAAACCAAATTGTACTAACTGGCTCCTTAACACTTCAAGTGTAAATAAAATGTTGCGCAAGGATTACAGTTTTATGCATTAGGGTGAGATCAGACACTTGGTTAAACCACGTAGAGGAGAGCACAAAGCAGCATTCATATAAAGGCCTGTGAATAGGTCTGAATTTGTTAAACACTCACGACAGACTGACCAATCTATTGGTTGTGATTGTTAGGAATTGCGGAAGAATGGTCAGATTGATAAGCAGAGCTAACAAGACCACAACTGGGGACTCTAGGCCTCGACTTTAACAGATGTACAAATTTCTATTTGTCTATTATTGAACAAGACTCTATAGTGTGATTAAAAACAAAAGATTTGTGAAGCAGAACCGAAAATAAATTGTAGTTGGGGAATTCGGCTGATAAACTGGTCAGCGTTGACCAAACTTTGTTTTGGAATAAGTTTAAAGTTATTTTGCCTAAACTTTTATTCATCGCGAATTGCACGCACCAATTTTATCGTAAGCACACTTCTTTATTTGAACTTTTTATTTAATTTTAATTTCCCTATTGGCGGGTGTTATTTCATTTATTTTACATTTCTATTGACTCACGATTAGTTCTTCGATTTTGCTTCTATATCTGTTGCCTATTTGTAATTTGACTCAAGATAAGTTTCATCATTCGAACAGTTTACTTGACAATTTAAAAATGGTTTAAAACAAACGACAGTATCGACTTAGGTCGAATGCAACAACTCTGTCACGTGAAGCACTGATTCGCTTCAGTCACATGCACTTGAAATATAAGGATTGCCCTTTCTGCTTGGCGTTTGTCGTTGCTGCCTCATATAATAGCTTGTAAACTTTTGTGCATTTTCATTTTCCGGCAAATATAGCTTTGCCGTAAAATCGTTTTCATTGAGGAATTATCTTTCATTACCTTTATTTGTTTTGCTAAGGATTTGACCGCATTTTTCTTATGTTGCGGGACAATTGATAGCACTCTTAGGTCGGTAAAATCTTGAATTTTGATCATTTTCAGGTGCTCTGATTATTGGCCTCGATTGATGGGTTCTCACTTGTCCCTTCTTTTTTAAGCCTTCCATCAGCTGATTGTCTGAAAATGACGTTGGAACAAGATTTTCCATTGTTCTTTTCCCAAATTTTCGAGACTTCATTTCCAGTCTCATCTTCAGGGTTGACACAATACGCACAGGAGTAAAACACAACTTGTGCTATGTGTCACCTGGTGGACTAAATGTTGAAATTGAGAAAAGGAAAATCTTGTTCCAACGTCATTTTCAGACAATCAGCTGATGGAAGGCTTAAAAAAGAAGGGACAAGTGAGAACCCATCAATCGAGGCCAAAAATCAGATCACCTGAAAATGATCAAAATTCAAGATTTTACCGACCTAAGAGTGCTATCAATTGTCCCGCACAAGAAAAATGCGGTCAAATCCACAACAAGAAGGACAGCACTGCGCAAAGAGATTCATCATTTAAAGAATTGTTTTGCTTGATTATATTTTGCTCAATCATTCCGACTGTCCTTTTCCGTACCGCTTTCATTAAAGTACACAGACAGCCAAAGCCACCAACAAATTTTATACAGAGTTGAGGAGCGTTACATTGATAAACATGCGCGACAGTGAAAAAACGTGCCGGCGTATTCCTGCAAAAGAATATATATATATATATATATATATATATATATATATATATATATATATATATATATAAAATCGTGAGTTATGCTGACGAAATATTAGGTTGATATACATTTACCATGCCGAACGGCAGCTTAAATTATTTTTGCTGTCTTTTTTTATGTACGAGAAAGTTTTCTTCAGTCTGTGAGGATGGTTCTCGACAAACAGAGCCGAAATATCGAACAACCAAAATTATTAAATACTGTTTGTTGCGAAGA
>JAQBSW010008492.1:0-33901 GCA_029291075.1 Eudiplozoon nipponicum
CGAGCTTGAGGTAAACATTAATTCCATTGAATTTAACCAGTCGTCGAACAATATAGCAAAACAACCATTAGTCCGTGTAATTTTCCAGTGCTAATTATAAAGTTTTATTTTCTATCAAAAAATGATTTAAATATGTAATAATTTAAACATATGGTTGCGCTACTTGGTAGAGAAAATTATAACCTAAAACTGTTGTCCACTTTTTAAAATTTTATTTTATTTAAAAAAACACTAAATTGTAAAACATGCTGCTGATATAAAGTATCAGATAATAACATTTATTACTGTAATCATGATTTTCTAATAACAAACCTTGAACACATAATATCTATCCCAATTATTTAGTTGTTCAGCTTTTTTCAAACAAAACATTTTCGTCTGTTCCAAAAAAATCACTATTTATTCGTTTAGGTGTGGTTCAAATCTATAAATTAAAATTTCCTAAACGGATCTTGGTACTTACACTTTAGATTGATATTATTTGCCAGCAATATCTTGATCAGTTAATCCATCCTTAACCGAGCTCATTATATGTAACATAAAAAATGATCTGCATCGCAAAAAATAGCGCAAATTATGTTATAGTTTTGGTCCTATATCGATATTGTTCATTTGATAGAATTTCATCAAAGAAACAAGTTACATATTTTGCTAAGGGAAATAATTTTATTTTTTCGTTCAGATGCGGTTTATAGCAATAAATTGAAAGCTCCTAAATAAAGCTCGTTACTTACACTTTAGATTGATATCATTTGCCAGCAATAAATCTATTCTTTAATCCATCCTTTATCGGACTCTCTATATGTTACATGAAAAGCGATTTGCTTCGCAAAACAATCAGCGCAATTTATGTTATATATTTGGTCCTATATCAAACTCGTACTTTTGATAGAATTAAATCTTGTTACACCTCAGTAAAGTACTCTGGTAGATTGTAAATTGTGGCGCAGCTTTTTTGTTTTAGTTTATTATTATATTTTAGCAAGCCCTTGTTTCATACAAAAATTCGTTTTGAATATTATATGGAGAACAACCAAAAATTGGCCGCAAGGTAACTTAACCGATATGTTGCATGCGTAACTATTCAGCATTAACTTATGGCAAATAGTTTCGATAGGAGAAAATTCCAACCGATATTTAAATAAGTGAGCCAACCGAAGAAAATGTCAATTTAGATCGAGACAATTTTTTTGGCCACAAGCATAAGTTAAAATGTTTCAGGTTTATTGAATAATAAAGAACAATAAGTTGAGATTTTTAAATTCGAAATTTTATTATTTCTTGGATTTCCTGCCGGAAGTCAATTGTGCAATCAATTATACCATAGATGTTGTCAGTAATACCTATTTTAAATCAATTTAATTGACAATAGTTTTAACAAGCAAGTCAATTGATTAATAATTGTTATTTTGTGTATTTCAAGTCCGAAAATTATACTGAAAATTATTGTTGAAATCTTTTCGGTTTAGTGTTAACACTGATGATCTCTTTAAATATTTTAATAGTCATCTGCTATCAAACTTGGATTTTTTAATTAATGAGAAATTTTTAACAAATAAAAATTACAGCGCATCAAAACACAACATGGAATACTTGAAATATCCGTAATGGAATATTTGAAATATCGATACCTAGTAGAAAACAAAAATTTTCTTTTCTATGACTTCGTTAGTTGCACCATTTGTTTCATAATCCAATTATCTAATATATATCATTCAGGAAATTCAAAACCTTATTCAGTTATTGATTTATGTATAATGACATTAAGTTTATAAATAAAAATTGTTTACTTGAAATAAACTTTCATTCAAATTTGTGATCGGTCGAAAAAAATAGAACGGCTAAATTTGACTTTTGTATTTGATAAACAATTGGTGTCTACATAAACCGAGAAAGTGAGTAAATCTATAGCTTCTGTAACATCACTTTGTGCTACATAATATGTTAGATAATTCATTTCAATTAGTCGATGGCTATGGTATTAAATTGCTAATTCATATTTTGTAGACAATTTTAGCATACCCTCGATTTCTGTAATAAAGATTTTTCTAAATTATTGTTTTATGCTTTGACACTTAATTATTTTTTTTATTTAGTCAGATACTGTCTTTTGATGATAAACAATATATAGGATAGACGGTTTATTCATAATTCAACTAAATTGTTTCCTAACATATATATACATACATATGTATATATATTCATAGTACCCTTCCATGTGTAAAAGATTAATAAATTTAATTAGATACAAGAGCCGTATCTTCATCATATTTTTCTTAAATATCTACAAATAAGCATATCTTTATATATACAAATTGAAAGGCCTAACAAAATAGTAATGTGGAAAAATGGAGAGAGTGTGAAACAAGTGAAAAACCAATCAATTGCGTGCATCACCGTCTGTTCAAGCTCAATGCCCGTACATGCTTCTTCTGCTTTCATATATCTGGCTGCAATTTGTTTATCTATAAAGCTTCGTATGTGCCAAACTCCCTTATGTTATTGCATGTAGAAATTATCTTACATTCTACGTCGGGCGAATATATTTGTGACATTTCAATGATGTGTTGCGCAATTGCAGACGTGTATTCACCATTTGATTTAAAATAGGCGTTTAAGTTGATACATTTCCTAATTCGAGTAATTAATCTTCTGGTCGATCGGCCCATGAAAGTTGATTGACAACTTGCGCATGTGTATTGGTAAATAATATTTGAGTCCGACACTAACAATTAAACATTAACTGATTGCGTGGGTGGTAGTAACAATTCGATTAATCAGGTTTGCGAGCTTGAAGTAAACACCAATCCCATTTTATTTAACCAGTCGTCGAACAACGTAACAAAATTATCACCAGTCGCACGTACTTACGCGCTTCGACCTTCCATGGTCATCATCAGAGTACGATGGAAAACTGATTAGCGGGTTTCGATCCGCATTGCATATATATGGAAAGTAAAATTAGAGATGCAACTCTTACCTCTAATAATCTCTAATTCATTGTACCTGGCTTGAAACGATGGTAGCAAAATTTCTATGTAGTCACGAACATTAACTGTTTGCAGTTTTCGCCAAACATATAATTAGACAATACAATTAAGCATTAACTGATTGCGCAGATGGTGGTAAAATTCTTCAAATCAAGTTTTCGATCTTGAAGTAAACACCAATAACAATATATATGTTTGGCGAAAGCTGCAAACTGTTAATGTTCGTGACTGCATAGAAATTGTGCAACCATCATTTCCAGTCAAGTTCAATGTATGCGAGATTAACAGACGTGAGAGCTGCATATCTAATTTTGCTATCCATATATATGCAATGCGGATCGATCCTCGCTAGTCAGTTTGCCATCATACTCTGATGATGATCATGGAAGGTCGAAACGCGTCAGTGCGTGCAATTGGTGGTAGTTTTGCTAAGTTATTTGACAACTGTTTAAATAAAATGGCTTCGGAGTTTACTTCAACCTTGCAAACTTGATTAAAACAGTTGACAAAAACAGCCTTTTCACTTTAACTGCTGTTAAAGGCAATTTTGTTATCTTAAATATCATGCTTTACTCTGCAGGTAATTGCTTTATGTAAACTGTTTTCTTTTCTGGTCCAAAATACCTAAGTTTCTTTTAACTTCCCCTTTCATTAATTGACTTAATTAATTGTCAAAATTAATATATATATTTATTGTGCCATATTATGCATAAACTACCGAAATCAGTTGGTGAGACGGTTAACAACCGTAGTCAATGAAGTCTACATTTGTGTTTCAAGCTCGTGCCCAAATTGTCAAATGAGTTACGCAGTTGTGTTTCTCATAAAGGCGACAATTTGCAGTTGTCAAATCAAGTTTATGTAAAAATCAGACTTGTACATCCCGGACGCAGAATTTTGTACTTATCCTAACTCGTTTGTTTATTTAACTGAAATTTTATACTATTTAAACGGTCTTTAACGGTCGATTTGATTAAATTTTCTCCGATCACCTCTTAACTAGTTGTTTACTTCAAATTGGAAACTTTAATTAACTAAACCTTTTCAATTTAAAATGCCCGAAACGTGAGTGCTTTCATTCTTCTTTCGTTCAATGAAACATTCGAATTTAACCAAGAAAAACTAATTATAAATTACTTGTTGTTTTTTAATTCATCCAGATTAGATACTACTAAAAATTTAATTTTCATATTTTCAAATATCTAACCAATTTTAATCATGAGTTTCGACTCTTCAAAAATAACCATATTCCATATTTAATTTGAACAGTCAATCAAAAACCAAATATAAGAAAGTTGAAGCACCACACACACACGCACATACACATTCAAATCGATAAATTTTTATTGTAAATTCATTTATGCGGGCATCAATTTAAAAGTCCATACGACACCAGCTAGTCGCGTGTTTGAACTTTTTAACAATTTTTAATTAATCTTCAAAATATTTGAGTATACTGGCATCATAAAATTCATACATAGTTGAGTTATTGCAATTGTTAACTCATCAAAAATAGTCTTAAATTTATGTGAAAATTAAATTCTAACACGTATTCGTCTTACTACAATATGAGGGCTTAGACAAGTTAGTGCCATTCCCGAAAGTTTACATAATTTAATTGAACTTACGGCCCAAATAACACGGAATAAAAACTTTTTTCTGTTTCATGTTCTGGCATTTCTCAAAATTTGAAATCAGTGACTGTCAAGCCAACATTAAACACCCCACTTAAACTAAATTAATTCTGAAGCAATTTGTTAAATAAAATAAAAGATTAAAATGTCAAGCGAAAATGATTTTCAAACCAATGGTAAAGTTTAAGTAGGGCAGTTACAAGATTCTGACTGACTACCTGACCGACTGGATAATTATATTCAAGTATTCATTTGTTTTATTTTAGAACGCCACGGAAATTGCATTATGCACGTGTAATTATTCGTGACTAATTTTTGTAATATATATATATATATATATATATTATATATATATATATATATATATGTGTGTGTGTGTGTGTGTGTGTGCTAATTGAGTTTTATTTCAAAAAAACTTTTTGGTCCACTTTTCGGTTAAAACTACTGATGCAATTAAGTATACACATATTTTTCTTTGCATTTCACAACCCTGTTACCAGATTTAAATACTGTCAATTAGGTTTCCTTTTTTTAAATTTGGGTAAAATGTGGATTTTGGTTGTATTTTTATTTTACTGATTCCTCAATTATGAAAAGGGACTAGTTCAGAGAGTAATTTAGTATGTTTAATATATATAGACTTGAGACTTTAATCCAAAAATTATATTTGTGTGCTATTATATGTGAACTAATTATTCATTCAGAACTACTTTTGTGAACAATTATTTTATGAAGTCATATAAGCGAACAATGTTTTTTTTAATGCTTAGTCTCTAAATATCGTTATTAAAGCCGTTACTTATATAGTCCTCTTCATGAAATTGCAACAGTCATTCTAGCCGTATTTGGTAAACTGTGGTAGACGGGAATAGGCCTGTAGTAATCATGTCAGACAATGAGGGCAAGTCGGCTACAGGATTAAGACACCAACATGTAGTGATTCAACAGGCCTTAACCATTACAAATGTTTTTATAAATATAATATAGCTTATGTTTGTTTTAAATTTTAAGAGCATTATTTCTTTCAAATTCATTCAGACTTTCATTTTCGTTTCGTGCATCTATAGTCTGCCGTTGCTTGACCTAAATGGTTGGTTTCTGTCGAACAGTTCTGCTGTCATCTTGCAGTTTAGCCGCACCCGTTTACAGTATTTTTATGTCCCGAGTTAATCGTATTTTGAACCTTGAATTTTCTACAAAAATATATTTTCTATTCTAGTTTTGGCTGTTCTCTGTTATTCGTTAAGAGAAGACCAAGGAAAAAATATAACTTATCTCGTAACCGCTTTGATAGTTGATTCGTTGTCCAGATTTATTTAAGGATTTTGCTGCGTCATCATGGGTACACACAATGGAAAATCATAGTTAAATCATTTATTTGCTTTGAACTCTGCATACCAAGGATGCTGAACTCAAACAGGAAAACATTAAGTGAGTAATCAATGGATTAACAGAAGTTAGTCTAAGAGGTTCAGCCGACGTAATTAAGATATCATCCTCCATGAATGAAACATCTGCGCTCTAGCTGGTCAGCACTTTGATACTCAGACAAAAACAGACGTGGTGTCCCAGAGGTTTCCGATGAATATTAATGCAAGATTCTCTTCCAAAAATTAGCGAGGTTACCAGAGCTAAGCCAATCGTAATGTTTACAATTTTGGTACGGTACAAATATAACAAACACACCGAATGAATAAAAGATGCTAGAATGCTAATTAGATCTTATAGAATGTCTGATTTACAAAGTCAATTTTCTTTTACCTGGATAGCTTTACCAGTAAGATATAAACACAAACGTTTTTGCATTCAAGAGTTGAAGCCCCACTCAATGTCTTTGAATTATTTACGGCAAATTTACAGCAGAAGCCCGAGCCGGAAATGACTGCGCAGATAACTTATCTATTGTGTCAGTAAACGATGGGGAGTCAACTCCAATTCCAGTATTATGAGCGATTAAGCGCCAAAACTTCCGGGTTGAGTATTTCCGAAACAGATATTAGTTCAATATTTTAAGAAGAAATATAAACCTGATTTAGGACAACATTTGAAATATCTGAAACACTAGAAATCGTTTTGATAAAGAAACTCAAAGGGCTGGACAGAGTGTACAAACCACAAGGACCCGAGTTAGGCGCAGTTAATTCAGATTCATTCATTATGTAGCAGATCAAGAAGAAAAGAAGGTACTTTTCTGGCCTTAAAATAGAAGTTTTCGGTCTACAATGCACAATGGTGAGTAACAAGGGCAAATTTGAGAGCATAGCCCCAAGAAGTTCACAATTTTGGTGTCGGAATTAAGAACAAAAGCGATAGTAAAATCACACGAATTAGAGCTTCGAGGTGCGCGTCATTGATGCATACCACACCGTGAATATGTCCACGTGCAAAGTTTCAAAGGGAGAGCTCAGGTTTAAATGCAGGACAAACTTGATGGAGAGGAATATCTTTCCAAGAGAAGTGTGAACTACTGCTAATAGAAGCCATATATAAGGTTTTGTTTATAAAAACTTCAAGATGGACCTATAAAAGTTTTATTTTAATTCTCGTTAGGCTCAATGTCGGAGAGTATTTCAACGTGGAGGTTCACACAGACAAAAGGAAACTGATCAGATTCTGCTTAATGGAAAGTCCTTAGAAAATTTCCCGGTTTAAACAAAAAAAGTCGTGATTCCTAAGTAATTGGGTGGAAAAGAAATTCTTGTCGCCGAGACCAGCATTGTTTGGTCTGGTTTTGTAGAAAATATGTCGCTCCACATCCAACAGTTAACCATGGGCAGGCAATGAAATGAAAGCTAAATTGGATGAAAAAGCTAATTGTGTCATTGTGACAGAAGTTGTATTTTAACAGGCACTTTTAGTCAGTGACGTAAATGACAATATGATATAGATCGACTTCTTAACCCATTTTATTCTGGCTTAAGATGCCAAAACCCGAACTATTTGGATAAGCACAGATGAGATAACAAAAATCGGGACTAGCAGTTTGCCTATTCTGGACTGATGTCGAGGGTGACAAAATTAAGAAGCACGTCGCCGAGTTTCATTTTGTTACTGCCATAGACAATGAACTTAACACAGACTTACAGCAAAAGTTAAGCTCGTTAAACCGTAACTCTGTTTACCAAAGCTTAAAAATTATCACAGCATACACAATCTTTTAATATTAGGGAAATTTAGTAATTGTGCGAATGCACTTGTAGGAGGTCAAAATTCAGTCAATGCGGTGGTTTTAAAGCCTTAATCATGTGAGATTATGATAACTAAATACAATTAAAAACCGTTACAAAAATGTGGTTTGTATCCACTACCCAATCAGAGCACATTATTACAGGAAAGCTTGTGAGATTAAGTGTACACTACATTATATCCTTAGAAGGTTTATCATCTTATACCAATGAAGGAAGTATCGGTAACACTCATCTGAACTAAATTTCAAGACAGGGGATCGTATGAGCTCCGTTAAATACCTAACAGGCTTAATCATACCAGTCAAATATTCAAGCGTTTGATTAAAGTTTTCCGTGCGGATCGTACATTTTTGAGGGAGTATATAGAAGATATAATTATCTGTACTAGATATCGTGAAGAACATCGTGACTACTTGGAGACAAATAGGACTAGACTGGAAAAGTATGGATTGATGGTTAAACTTGCAAATAGAAGCAATGGTTATTCATCAGTGAATTTTTTTGGCTATATGATTTTCAAAGACGGAATTAAGCCTTTGGAATACAAGGTCCAAGTGATCAAGTAGGTAATTCAGCACGGGCATTACAAGAATTACGATTGTTCTTGAGAATGATTTACTTTGACCGCCAACCCTGAATTTTGGAATCATCAACATGCAAACTTGTTGGGGAGAAGAACATGATCAAGAATTCTTAGCCAATGAGCTTAAGTCAGGAGGACTACGAGAAATTCTATATGACAAAGTAAATGATATACCAAATTATCAATATAGCACCAGTAGATTGGTCAAAACATTTTGACCTAGGCATGGATGAATTATGAGTTGCAATTGTAGCAGCGCTATTGCAGAAATACAACGGTGTAAGTAGGTCAATATGGTTTTATCTCAGTAAGCTCCAAGACGGCGAATTAATTTTACATACCTTTGGTAATGATTGACTTGCAATTTATACTGTATTCCGCTGAGACTGCTAGAAGATCGCCTACATGAAAATCCATGTTTTCTTTATTTGCCTCCTAGACCTAAAGATAGAATTGTCGGAGCGCTTAAAGATAAGATGTGTCGCCTAGGCAGATTAAGTTAAGAAGATTTTAGACAAAGTTAAATGAGTTCTTCGACTCCAGATTGGAATCTCATATATATATATATATATATATATATATATATATATATATTTTTATATATATATATATATATATATATATATATATATATATATCTTATATTTTACACTACACGTGAGTAGGAAGAATTACTTGGCTCCTTTCTACAACAGATCATTTGAGAATTAATGATAAGAAAGATAACGTCGAAGAAAACCGGCATTGAGTACTGGGTGTCTCTGCATTTCAAAGTTTACCTGGATTGACGATAAAAAGAGAAACAAGACCAGTTAAGGAACCACCATTCGAAGGTCGAACCTAATATGCAAGTTCCGACGTCAAAGACGATAGTTTTGAGCAAGAAGATATAAAAAACCGCACTGATAACATAAAGGGAACAAGTCAGAGAGACACGAACCGGACAAATAGTCTATAAGCATACGCGGAATGATTGCGTCTATTTATGGAAGCCTTATCCTGTGAGGGTGGTAGGTACAGCTGGTAAATCCCCAGACGAAAGTAAATCAAGAATCATTTACACTTATCTCATCTATGCTGAGACGAACACAGACTGAGTTCAAATTGTTTTAGAATGTTGTAAATTTTTTCCTGTGTAACTTTCGGAAATCTACTTCGTTGCTCTTGGCATCACAAATTTGAAAACCAAGTCTTTCATCGCAAGTACAATACTTTTTTTAGCCATATCATTTTTATTCTGACTGACATTTAAATAGATAATAAAACGAACATAGGTTGCGCGGGCGAGGATTACAATTACTATAATCAAGATTGCGATCTTGATATAAACACCTGACCAATAAGGTACGTATATTTGCCAGTATAAATTAAGAATTGTATAGTGTAAAAAAGGCAATTCATTCAGTAGACCGATTTCGTCCATATTGCGAACTCGACACGTTCTGGCCGGAATCTGGTGCACTAACCATCGAGCTACCCTGGCGCACCAGAATGGTACAATAAACTGGGCTGACTGTAGACGCATTGCAATATATAGTCCTATAAAAATAAAATCCAGAGTCAATATTATGAATGAAACAGCAGTGGAATAATTTTAGTTTCAATTTGGAATACAGCATTAGCTACTGGTAGGAAAATACGATTGCACGATTCGGAATCTGAGGATAGCTCCCGTAAAAGATTGATAACAGAACAGATATTAATTATGTTTATTTTCATGATGCTGAGATTAATGATGTTTTTGAGATTAAACTTATGCAAGAAATTAAGGATTTAGGCATAACTATTCATTGTACGGCTTCTGCTGAGAGACATATTGAAAGGATAGTAGGCAGTGCCAAGAACAGATGGACATTACTAAATAGAAATATTATATCGCATGAAATAAAATTTAAAATGTTTATAATATGGATTAGACCGATACTAGAATATGCTGCCGCTACTTGGAATCCCTTAACAAAGGGTTTGTCTAATAAGATAGAAGCTGTACAAAGAAAAGTTGTGAAACAAATTAGTCCTATCTCCTGCACTATATACGCCACTAGATTACAGTTTGTATCACTGCATCCTTTATGGTTTCGGAGAATGTGCTATTGCATAAAAGTTTTCCATTTGAACCAGTGGTCTGGTGCCTATATGAATCCCATAAGAAAGAGTCATGAAATTGGAACTAGATCTGGTCATTTTGCAATATCTCCACCATTGGTGGGGAATGTTGCGAGCAAGCTATTCTCTTTTTCAAAAATTTACAAAATTTACAATCAATTGCCAAAGGGGCTTAGAGAAACGCCTCCAACTAAAATGTCTTTTAAATTTTTATCTACCGAACTAGAAAAAGTGTTTAATCCTGCTGATATTTTTAATTTTGATTATGATAATACTTTCTCATGGTTAAATAAAAGACAGGATTAATTGTTTTTCAGCAACATAATTTCTCCTGAGATTCTATCTTCAAATTTTGTATTATTAAAACTGAAATGTTATGCATTATATCATCTTGTTAATCAACAATGCACACAATCAATTATTAGTCATGGTTCCCTTTTTTTACAAATGTTATACTCGAATTATAACTTAAATTTTTTTTGTAATTTTGATGAAGAATCTATCACTGTTTACAGCTGATCTTTCTGATGCTGATAAATTGTACAGTACAACTAATTGCACATATATATGTGATGTGATATCTTTTAATATTGTACATTTCCTAATTTTATTATTTGATGAAAAATGTGTGGTTTGAATCCAAATAAAGATATTCAATTCTATTCTATTCTATAATAATGAACTAATATGGGTCAATTTGTGGACATTATATCGTATTATCGTGCTAATCAATTATTGATAGTACAATTCTTCCAAAGTTCATTCTTTAACTGTTCTTTTATTCCAGATTGTTTAAAAACTAAGTTTTCTTAGTGAGATGAGCGCGTATTAAAGGGACTTTGGTCTTTTTTCTCACATTGCTTATAATTTTGTTAATTAATTTACATAATTTTCTTGGCTTGCCACCAATAGTTTCTAGTTTATATCTATATTAAGCTTCTTAATTTACTAAATTCTGACCAATTAATTGCACACGATGTTATTGTTTATCCCCATCCTATCTATTGAAGTTAATCTTATATTAGATCATTTCAATTGTTACGAGTAAAACAATTAATCTGTCGCATGGAACGGGTAAATTAACAGCTCTTTACTGTACTTTAACTTAGATTAATGTTCATGTTTTATTAATTATAGTTTACAGAATAATTTCGAGTAGTATACACACACATGCACATGAGACGTACGCGTATCTAATAAAATGACAAAAGCTGTAAGTGAACAAGCCAACCTAATGTTTAACTGTACTAGCTTCAGTGAAACTTCACACTGCATAGTTCGTCCATTTTTCACTTAATCACTTAGCTTTGCACAAGGTAATATGATTGTATTTTATTTATTTGGTCCGTCACTCTTAAAGGTGAGGGCAACCTCAAATACTTCATTTTAAGTTGTAAATATAAAACGTGTAGTCTAATGCATGTAAAGTGTAAATTAATATTAAGTCAGTATAGCTTCACTTTGTTGGTTGTACATAGTAGTCCTGGACGCACCTATCTTTTGAAAGCCTAATCATATTTATAAATTGTGTAGCTTGAGGAAACATCACGTTTGCTTTATTAGCCTTTTTACGAGAAATGTGATTCAAGGAGGACTGAAGCAGGATACTGAAACTGGAAAACGAAATATTTCCAACAAACAAAATGACAATTATGAATAATCCAGTTTCGCGATTTATCATTATTTTAAGCTATTTTTAGACCTTTGATTTACCGCTGGTTGATTAAAACCTACCTTTTTGTAAAACTTATTTTGTAGGTGTATCTTTCCTCGCGTAACGGAAGTTAATGTTAAATAAAAGTGCAACAGGTTCTACATAGATTGGATATTATGAAACTCGTTAATTATATTGATTTAATCATTTTTAGTATTCCATCTGTTTACCCCTACCTTACACAAAAATTCTATTAAACATATTAATCGAAATTAAGCAAAATATGAATTAATTAATTATCCATTTAAAAAATATGCTTAGAACATTAAATACTGAGACCGATAACGTCTTTTTCACGAGAATACCACTGAAAAAATCATTTTGGAACCTTAAATATTTTGACGACATGCCATAATATAACTTATTTTTGTGTTGCTCCTTTCTGGTATTTTCGTATTATTATTAAGGAATCTATTGAAGCAATCCAATGCCTTATAGATAGATATGATTGTATAAAACTAAACCATATACAAATTTACCATTCTGTAAACTTCATTATATTATTAATTAGTAACTGTCAATAATTTGCTTCAGAAAACACGTGTATTTTCTTATTATATGTCAAGGAAGCATAGTTGTCATATAGGTGGGATAGAGTTTAGCAGTCATGATAATTCTAATTTGGTTTTCTGTTTTATAACGTTTTTCTAAACCATCAGAACGTTTTAGGAATTTATCTTAAAGCATGAGTGTCAGCATGCACCGGACCCAATTCCTCATCAAGAATCTTTTTTAAATTAATTGCTTAACTGCGCTTTGTATTTAATCAGTTGGAAAATTATCGATTTTTTGGCAATTTTATCTTAATTAGTTTTTTCATACATATTCAATTAGATTCTTATTTATTTCTAAGGGCTACGTTACTTCCATCATCAGCATTCAGGCAAATGACTTCTTTATGTATTTACTGATTCATGAGTTCAACATTTTCGTCATTTTATTTACGGTTCACATATTTATGCGCAACTTATAAAGTTGCTAGATTCAATTCCAAGTTCGCACATTATTTGTCTTCCATACATTGTACTATATCGATTTCTTCGGTCATCATTTCATTGTTTGAAGAACTTTCTACTGAAAAGGCCATATCAAGCCCATGGTTAGGCAATTAAAATTGATTTGCAAGAATGGATGTTTTTAAAAAATTAACTGTTTCTTTATTCTAGTTTTAATTATTTGTGATTTATATATATATATATATATATATATATATATATATATATACAGTTAAAGATCGGAAACTCGATATAAATATTGGTTAACAACACCCACGAAATCGATGCCTCTGGTTTTATTAATACTATTTGTCATTATGTGACAAAAAGTTAAATTTTCATTATCTAATCATTTTACTCATCTATCTCAGTAACATAAAACATGTAATTAAAATTTGTTCCACTGCGAGACCAATGTTTCTTTTGCCACGTACAGGGAGTAAATAAAATTTGTATCAAATGCAAAACCCGTTTCTTTCTTATTCTCTCCTTATGTATCTTAAAATGAATATATATATATATATATATATATATATATATATATATATATATATATATATATATATATATATATATCATGAAAGGCAAAACAATCAGTTTAGTAAGACGAGGAGAGAATGCCAGATCGTGGAAAAACAAATCGTAATTGTGCATCACATCCAGTTTAGGATCAATGCCAGAATATGAAATTTTCTGTGTGCATTAATCAGGCTTAAATTTGTTTACCCACGATGCATCATAATTTGATAAATCAGTTATGTTATTGCATTTCTTAGTTATCTAAAAAGCGACATCTGGAGAACATGCTTGCGAGATTCCCATGACGTATTGCGCAACTGCAGATGCCAATACACCAACTTACGTTTGTATATCGATAAATAATGTGTGATATCAAAATGGAGCTGTGTTTCTCTTCAACTGCGAGTAAAGGCCATTATGCTGCCTTAAATAAAACTCGTAGTTTTGGTGCCTTAAATATGTGCGAGGCAGCCGCCTTTAATTTCTTCTGTATTATGCTGGTTTCTTTGTATGATAAAGTTACTTTGTTTACATTGCACATGCGAACGATACTAAAAATAAATTTAAAAATCAACACACTTGAGATCCTATTATACAAAAGCTTCAAAATTATTTGCGTAACTTATAATAAATGTAAATAACTAAATACAAATCGAAGCATTTTATAATGTCAGTAAATTAAAAAGCTAATTCCAAGCTTTAAGATTACTCAACATTCGCATGTCTTTCGAAGTGAAGCAAACAATCAGTGGTGTGAAATCCTCACGTACTGGCCAGAATTTGCCGTGGACAGGGGCTCGAGCCTGGGCACGTCTGTTTCGGAATCTGGTGCTCTAACCACCGAGCCAACCTGCCGCACACTACACAGGGTAACTAAGTGGTGGGAGCACCAAATTCCGAAGCAGACGTGCCCTGGTTCGAGCCCTGTCCGCGGCAAATTCTGGCCATTACGTGATGAGTTCCCAATAAGGACGAAACGGGTCTACTGGATCAATTGCCTTTTCTACATTATACAATACTTAGTTTATAATAATAATAATGATGTGGTTCGTTAAACAGGTTACTCAATATATCAACCACAGTAAAGCACAGGACTACGGCTTTGTTCAACAAGTTTGATAATCCGGGTCATTGCAAATATCTAGGCATTTAAACCTTTTCAACAGCACATTTTAATCGATTAAAACCTAAGCATAAGTGCCAATATTTAAGGAGAAAAATTTAACTTTCGTGCGCCAAGCATTCAAATAATATAAATAGACCAACATGCAAGCAATTGTCATCTTAACCTTACTTATCTCGAGTAATTTTTAATCCAAACTTAGCTTTCTCTTAAACAATAATTGATTGAACGTGTGATGGTAACAATTCTTTAAATGAAGTTCGCGAGATTGAAATAAAAACCAATCCAATTGTGTTTAACCAGTTCAAATTCATAGCTGCACTACCGTCAGTTAGATATTGTTTGTGGTGCAGAACTAATAAAAAGGCAATTATGTATTAGGTGTTGCACACCTAGTAAAAAATTAGTTCAAGTATGACCAGAAGAATAAACCAAAGACAGCATGAACGGAAGTATAATCTCGTGCAAATTCGTTTCGTGCTTACTGGCGACTCATCAGTAGGAGTCCTTATTACGCCCTTTATCCACCATATATTTAGGTGATGAATGTGTAGCGTCTTATTTTCCTACATTCCTCGCCAAAATATATAGTGGTTAAAGGGCGCAATACCTGCTCCTACTGATGAGTCGCCATTAAGCACGAAACGAATTTGCACGTAATTACACTTTCCATGTATGCTGTCTTTGGTTTATCTTTCTGGTCACAACTGAACTAATTTGTGACTAGGTGCGCAAAAACTAATACATAATTGCATATATATTAGTTCTCCGCCACAAATATTAGTGTTACTATGTTGTTCAATTGGTTAATTACAATTGGATTGAAGTTTATTTCAATCTTGTATACTTCATTTAAAGATTTGTTATCATTATCCGCGCAATCATTTATTGTTTAAGAGAAAGCTAGGTTTGGATGTAATTACTCGAGGTAAGTAAGGTGAAGATGCCAATTGACTGCATGTTGTTTCATGCTGTCTTTGATTTATCCTTCGGGTCATAATTGAACTACGCCAGTCACACGTACTGAAGGGGTTCGACCGTCCATTTTCATCAAATGAGATCGATGGCAAACTGCCTAACAAGGATCACACCGCCAATCTTATATAAGTTATTAAAAATTTACTTTGGGACATTTATATCTATTTATCTCTCAAAGATTGCACTTGATTTGTATTGTCAGCTGTTCAACATCTTTAAAGTCACGAACATTATTTTTGCAGCTTTCGCCACACACACACACACACACACTATATATATATATATATATATATATATATATATATATATATATATCAGTTATACAATTAGACCATCATTGATTGCGCGGGTGATGGTAAAAATCTTTAAATCAAGTTTATAAACTTGAAGTATACACCAAGCCCATTGTATTTAACAAGTCGTCGAACAATATAGCAAAACTACCGTCAGTCCCAAGTACTGACACGATTCCACCTTGCATGATCATAATTAGAGTACGACGGCAAACTAACGGGGATGAAACCGCCAATCACATATAAGTTATGGAAAGTATATTATGCGACATTAATAACTAGTAGTCTCTCATAAATTTTACTTGACTTAAAACGTCAGTTGCTAAATATCTGTGCAGTTTTGTTTTTAACAGGTACAAGAACCGTGTCTTCCATGGTTTTCTCTTGGCCGAAATTCCTACACATATTGTTGAAGAACGAAAAATACTAGAAAATTACCTGTGTTAGTCAAAACGCAGATCAGGTAATAAACATCTTGTGTATGTCGCTTAAGCGGATCAAATTCAAACGTGACACACCACAATCTGTTGAGATGTCGTCTACTTAAAGCCTAAAACGAGATACAAGACGCATTGTATTAAAATCTAGTTCGCACATCTTTCCGAAGTTGCCACAGTCCGTGCAACCTGGCCACTGTGAAATCCAGATGCCTGCAAAGCCGACTTATCCATCCGTGAATGGTAGTGGCAGTAAAGTAATGTGCTGCCGTTTGAACAGCTTTGTATAAAGTTGTTTTTACCACTGACAGTTGAGCGTCAACCTTTTCAATTTCCCTCGCATTTTGTTTAAATAACGCCAATTGCATTAGCTAGGGCACTTCCTCGGAAGGCTACCTCAGCATCCGACTTAGAAGTTGAGTGCGGAAACTCCAATTTATGGCCGGCAGAAGGCACATTTTGACTTTCGCTTTCATTATCCTGTATGTGTTAGTTCTGAAGCAGCATTTCAATGCGCATTGAAATAAATTAAATATCCCCTCACGTAGCTTCTATTTTCAAATAATTCACCTTCACGAAATTTCCATCAGTATAGCAGATTATATGCACATTCTTAAGAAGTTATTAAATGCATTATGCAACACATGACAATGTGGTAAAATGACTCATAAATAGTAGAACTATTTTCATTTTTACAGAATAAATCATTCGTTTTTGCCTGTTTGACGTAACCGTCACAATATCTTTTGAATTAAAGTAAAATATTTCAAAAGAGTTGAGTGCAGTGTACTTAGAAATATTAAATGCGCTGAATGGCTTCTCAATGGTCTCAATTTAGAATTGTTGCCAAAAGAGTTTCTATTCGAACTGGTTATCTGATTAATGCTGTGTACAAAAGAAATATGTGTTCTAAATTCCATTAATCTTTACACAAATCATTCTCAAAACATTTTAATCATTTTATAAAAATATTAACACAACAATGTTTGCAAAAAAAGTTTTGACTCTTTCTACATTTCCAGGTCCGTGAAGAGCACAATGTGCAAAATCAGTCTTTGCTTTGATAAAAGGTGCACTAAACGAGACGACCAAATTGCGTATTTCGCCAAGTCATAACAGTAAATCCCATAAAGTGAAAAAGCAACGCGCATTGTTCGTCGTGCGCAAATTGCGTCCAAACAGAACCATGCACCAAAACCACATGCCAAGATCGCATAAAATTGGTGTTTAGCCAGTCGCAAATTTGCTTAGTGACCTCACGATGAGAAATCCTGCCGTCGTCACCTCTGCTTGCCTCCATCAACTCGATTACCTTGTCAACTATCTTGATTTGGTCTTCTTCCAGCAGCGACGAGTAAATAATTTTAACGCGTGGATCCAATCCTGACTTACCTGTTGGTGCATTCTTCACAGTCGGCACATTAGATGGATTTCTTTTAAACAAACAAAATGGAAGTAACGAAAATCAAATAATAAAAGCAAAAACTGCGAATCAATCAAAACCGCAATGAGTAAAATATAAAGGTGTCAATCAGCCTAAATTCATTTTAATTTACCCATTCAATGTGTATTCAATTAACGTTAACCTGGTAAATGCAATAATTTCCTCTATATTTTTAAGATAAAAATGTGCTTATTAAAAGGTTAAATAAAGCCAATGCGAATTTATAACAATCCATTTTTAGCTTCCTAAGAGTAACATAAGCCAAAGTTGACTAGAAATGCCTGCATAGATAATAATTTTTTTAAAGAATTGGGGAAATTGTACTTTCAGCATTCATATCAAGTGTGGGATTTGGAAGATCGGTTGAAGAGAAACGCATTTTGCTGTTATTTGCGCACAAATTTGTTTAAAATAAAAATTCCCAATGATACGTTGGGAATAAATATGCGGTTATTACGTTAAAACGCTGGCAATCGCAAATCATAATATATCACACGACTAAGCAATTCCCACATACTAACTTGAATAAAAATTAAAACCGGAGACAGGAAAATTCAAATCCGCGTTTTTTACTTATCTAGCTATTAAATATCGTCAAGCCAATCGATTTCGTTTTCTATATCCTCATTTCTGATCGACTTATGTGCTAAATTATTGTAACATCGCTTATTCAAGTAAACAATTTCCATTCAGAATAATTCTCTTTCATAAAACGTCAGCATGCAGAGTTGTTTTATTTGCCTCGCTTCGCGAATGAATTGTGTATTCAGAAAATTAGTTAATGCTTTTTGCGGATAAATAATATATGAAATTGTGTATAAGGTGTTGCGCACCTAATAGCAAATTAGTTCAAATATTATCAGAAGGATAGACCAAAGTCAACATGAAAGGAAGGTACAATCTCATGTGCAAATTCAATCAGTGCTTATTGGCGACTCATCTGTAGAAGCCGGTTCCACACCCTACACGAATATATGCCAATGTAAGAGATAAAATGTAAAGACAGCAAAAATGAAAATGTGAAATTTCGCTTAAACTTCTGGATTTATACTTAGAATTACTATTTTCCTAACAGCTAATGTCATTTCATTATGCGCATTAATTTGGCCAATGGTTGCCTGTAGTTGCCGAGTCCGTACATGGTACTAAAACAATGGATTTTAAGTTATTCTAAATTTCACCAGAATTGAGAATTACAACTACTTCTGTAAACCTGTTACTCCAGCAAACCCGAGCACACAAGCCTTGAACGGTCTAAGCCATCACTTTTCGCTTTAATAATGGTATCAAATAAATCAAATAAAGTCACGATACTTAATGCAAAAGTAAGCGATAAATATTAAAATCAGACGAACCATGCACGTGTGTAGTTTAATTCAAACCACTATAGATATACTTGGGGCTAACTTGTTCAATTAGGGTTATCATTTCATTAGATAGGTACACGTTAAATTTGCATGTGTGTGCGTTCATTACTCAACAGTATTCAATTAAATATAATAATACCCATCCATCTAAGTGAAACTGCAGTCCCTAATTTTTAGTTTACGCTTTTCACGCATCCGACTAATTATTTTATTCTTAACAATTGAAATGTTGCAATATAAGGATGATATAAGTACCTAGGATAGGAATAAAACAAAAATCATATGTGGTTAAATGATGAAAATTAGAAATTTAATGAAAACATGATACAAAATAACACTGATAAATCATTGATTGCATGAGTGGTGGTAAAAATTCTTTAAAACAAGTTTGTGAGCTCGAAGTAAGCACCAATCCCATTGTATCTAACCAGTTGCCGAACAACATAGCTAATCTACCGTCAGTCACACGTGCTGACACATTTCGACCTTCCATGATCATCATCAGAGTACGACGACAAACTGACTAGCAAGGGTCAATCCGAAATGCATATATATGGAAAGCAAAATTAGATACGCGGCTCTCACCTCTAGTGGTTTCGCATACATTGGATACGACAGAAAATTTTAGCTGCATAATTTCTATGCAGTCATGCACATTATCTTTTTGCAGCTTCGCCAAATACCTAAAAGGGTAATACAATTAAATAATCATTGAATGCGCGGGTTGTGGTAAAAATTCTTTAAATTAAGTTTGCTTCGTAATACAAGAAAATTATGCAAATTAATTAACGAAAATATAAGCAGTATAAGAGAAAAGAAAAAAAGTCCATTAGTACACTTTCAACTCATTAAGAACGTTAAATTGTAAAACAATCTCAAATAAAAGAACAGTTAAATGATGACATTTTTAAGGATTGTACTATCATTAATAGGTTAACACAGTAATAAAATAATAAGGACATTAATTTTCCCATATTAATCCATCATTATCAATCTTCATCTGGGGCTAGCTACAGATTCTGAACAGTAAACCGTATTTTCATACCATTAATTAAAATTTTTATTCCAAATCGAACCTAAAGATCTTACCATCGCTGTTCTATTCATCTTGTTACAACTTTCAGTCCCCATAGCAAACATCTTAATTCATTATTTGGAAAATTATATTTTAGATTGTAAAAAAACTAAGGCCTACATTTTATCTACGATATTCAGATAACATATTAGTGTGTTGGCAACATGATGAGGATGAAACAGTAAATTTCTTAATTTATAAAATTAAATAAACAAAATTTAGTCTAAAATTGAAAGGGAGTTATCAAGTGAATTACCAGTTTTGCATGTCAAGTTAATTGGAATTAGACCGAAATTATAGAACGATATTTCTTGTAAGGATGCTGACTCGGAAATCCTTCTTATTTTAAATCCAAATTATCTGTATCGGATGAAAAGTGGTATTTTATAATCGATAAAATAAGAAGTCTTAGATTACATATACAGGGCTAATGGTTATCCACTTAAGTTAAACGAAACAACAATAAGAAATTTTATAAAAATTTGACCAATTTGAGGTGAGCAAAATTGAAAGTACGAAGGAAGATCGTAGTATAACGTTACTACCCGACTCTAAACAAAGTAGGAATGTAAAATAAATAATAATAATATATAATACAATAATTGTTCTAAGACAGTCACTTAAACTGTGCTTAAGACTTCCTAACCAAGAAGAAAGGATTGAATCCTAAGAAATATTAGGAGTGTACAAAATACCACTGGAAGACTGTAGTCTCATGTATGTTGTTTAAACCACGCGCTAAATTAAGGAAAGAAGACGAGAATGTAGAACAGAATATAAGTATGGATATGTTTCAAAATCTTACTCGTCATGCAGTGGAGACTGGGCACAATATCAATATCATCATCATTATCATCATCATCATCATCATCATCATCATCATCATCATTGTGTCCAGCCAAACAAAATTCAAAATTGACTAATATTTCACTGCCATATAACAATAAAGAGTGAAAAATGTATAGAAATGAAAACAGAAATAACATTTTAGAAAGATTATTAGAGAGACTTACGAGAGAGATAGGGGACAGAGAGAGAAGGAATACCTAGCTACTATAAGTAAATTTATCAAGAGAACTCACAGAAATGAGGCAAATTAAACATCTCCCAACACCATTATGGTCAAGTTAGCATTCGTGCAAAGCAAGGCAAAATCAGCAATACAGCTTCCTTGCGGATTTCACTGTATCACGTCATAAAAAAACCAAACCTCGCAGCTAACTTTTCCCTATTAAGAAAAGAAAGTTACGAAGATGATCCTACTAGACATCTGCAACAAGATCGCCATTGTGCTCGATTCGATGCCATTACGCTAAAGGTTTCTAATCAGGAACTATGATGCGCACGAGGACCCCTCCTTGCAGACGAGTGGGACATATACTATCCAAATTGGATGTAAGTGACTTCAATTGTTTCTGCCATGTCAAAATCTGCCCACCTTTTTCTTTCGCCAATTTGGTGCTGGATGAGAGAACAGAGCTCTACTGGGCAATCGAAATGAGGGCATACGCAGAATGTGCTCAAGCCAACAAAGTTGATGGAGCCTTTTTTGTTTTTCTAACGACGAGCAATTATTGGCAGATCCAAAAATACGTTTACGAATGTCAACGTTAGTTATTCGTTGTTGGTAACCAACATGTGCTATACATCTCAAACAACGATGATCGAACGCTTGTAAGCGTCTCGAATCATCAACTCTAAGAGGCCAAGTTTCACTAGCGTATAGTAAGACTGCGCGTACAGATGCATTGAAAACACGACCTTGAAAGCAAAGTGAAATATTCGCGTTTCTCCATAAATGACGAAGGTTCGAGAAAGCTACTCTAGCTTTCGCGATTCGTATTCTCACCTCGTCGGACATATTGCCTAAGTTATTGATAGAGCTCCCAAGATATGTAAACCTGCCGACTATGTCTAGATCTTCATTCTGCAGTTGCAACGTTGGAGCGAGTGGTGGGTGATCCTGTAAAAGTATCTTAAATTTAGATGGTGCGAATTTCATACCGAAAGATGGAACAACGTCTGTTAATCTATTCAAGGTGTCCTGGGCAGCATCCCGATTGTCGAATAATAGTACGATATCGTCCGCATAGTCAAGATCGACTAGTTTAACGCCCGGGAGAACTTCAACTCCAGCATCCTGAATGTGTGGGAGAGTGTTGTTCATAATAGCATCGATTACAAAATTAAACAAAACGGGGAAAGTGGACAACCTTGACGAACACCACTGCTGGTTGTAAATTTATGCGTTAATTGGTTTTAGACCTTAACGCGACCAGAAGTATTTGTGTAGAGAGCTCGTATAATATTAACAACATTTTGTGGGCACACCGCTTTTCGACAAAATATGGAATAAAACATTGCGATCCACCGAATCAAATGCACCCTTGAAGTCTAGAAGGACGGCTATTGTGGGACGGTGATATAAATGTCTCTGTTCAAGAACTTGCCTTAACGTAAAAATATTATCTGTACAACCTCGTCCTGCGCGGAATCTGGCCTGTTCGTCTCTTGTATGTGATTCACGTGAAGCGCTAAGACGACGTAGGATAATCGAAGCAAATAACCTAGATACGACTGGAGTCAAACTTATACCACGATGGTTATCGCACGAATTACGATAGCCTTTTTTGAAGATGGAAATGATGGTTAACTCATTCCAATCGAATTGTACAGTTTCCTCATTCCATATAGTATTTTTAAAAGTTTGGTCAACGCTCCTGAAATTATATCGCCACCATCCTTAAACAATCCTGGAAGCAAATCATCGGGGCCCGCGGCTTTGCGGCGTTTAAGAGTTATGATTGCACCGCGTACTTATAACTCGGATGGTTCATCGCGACTAGCATTCCACACTCTTGATGCAGAAAATCTCACGGGAATTGGAACTGATGAGGGTGGCTAAGAAAATTGATCTTTGAAGTGTTTAGCCCACCTGTCAAGACAACTTATTTCATCGGTTATTAAATCGTTGTTACTATCATTTATAGTTTCGCTAACTTTTAATTTTCTCGGACGTGATGCGCGAATAAGTTGGAACAAACACCGACTATTACCTCACGCGAAAGCTACTTCCATTTCTTCAGTCTTTCTGGTCAAAAGGTTTTCTAGATCGACTTTTAGACTGCGCTTAAGTTGGCGTCTTATATTGCGATGAGTATTATTATGAGTCGAGCCAGGTGGAATTTGCCGCCTTATTTCGAATATCTTCATAGATTTTACAAAGAGCCAATGATTATTTCTACAGGGGCCTGTAATGCCACATACAGTAGTACCTGCATTGTGCATAGTGTAACTTATCTTGGACAAAAGTATATTCGGATTTTCGCCATCCAGACCAGTTAGATAAGCCTTTAGAATATTTTCATAATTTTGTCGGAAGGATGATTGTTCGAGTTTGCCTAAATCAATTTCGGGTTTATTCTTAATTATTTTCCCGAAAAATTTTAGTGCAAATCTACAACGGATAAGTGCATGGTCCGAGGCGACATAAGTGTTCCCAAAAGAACGACAATCATGGATACAGCCACGCCATCTATAACTAATTGCTACATGATCTATTTGAGTCCACAGTTGTCCGGGTGCTGGAGGACGCCATGTAGCGCGACGTCTTACACTACGTCTGAAGTTTTTGCTACTTAAATATAATCTGTGTCCCGCGCAGTTATCCAAAAGCTGTTCACCATTATCGTTGTGCGTCGAGCTAAAGGTGTATCTCCGACCTAAATGGAATTCTGTGTTACTTATGCGCCGAACTTGAGCATTCATGTCACCCACAACCAGGACAATATCTGAACTTCATGCTCTATTTAGAAAGGAGCTTAGTTCGGAGTAAAAAGCGTCCTTGGTTTCTTCTGTGCTGCAATCGGTAGGAGTACATGCAAATACAACGAAGAGGCAACAATGATAACGGTTTTTTGCTTTGATTTTAGTAGATGTATATAAATGTGCCGCACACAGTCGACTATTTACAGAGATCCATTCAATTAAGCAAGCTTCAGCTCGTGCGCTAAGGGCAATACCAACCGGCTTTAGAGAACTCTGTGGAACCAGATGTTCGAAGCCAAAAACGCGTAGATAGGCATGGTGCAACCAGTCCTGTATTCTGGTTTAAGATACGTAACACATGTCGATTTATAATTTATCCAAAGTACGAGCAAGAGATTCTTGTTGTCCAAGTTGTTTTAATGTTCACACATTAAATGCGCCAACGATAAAGCCTAACATAGGTTTAATGAATGACCGTCTACTAGAACCATTATCGCTATTTGGCAACCCGATATTGGGCTCAGTGTTATGATTTACACCAACCATATTCATAGTATCTAAAAGAGTGTTATTGTTAGATTAAGATGAAGAAGGGGAAGGAAAGTAGGCTGAACTGAAAATAAAGTTGTCTGCAGTAGCCCGATTTCGCTTATCCACCCTACGCGGCTCAGCAGATAAGGCGACCCTTTATACTGCGCGACGGCCGATGCCATATGTAATCATTGTAAGTTCTATATTTAAAGGCTATATATATGGACTGTAAAAGAACACTAGGTCGCCCGTTCCTAGTGAGGATGGTTTGTATTCGAAGTTTTCCTTCTCCTAGATTGTCTGCCAACCAAGGCTGATGATCACTCTCTGCCCAGATGCCAGTGGCCAATGTTTCCTACAGCAGCCGAAACTTGTCCTTTACGTCTGGAACGCTTGCTCTCATTCCGTCACAACACATTTAACAACAAAAAAAACGTTACTGCACAGTTAGACTAAACTCGAGGCTTCACATGAAACGAGATTATGGATGTGTCCCTTTATGACCCAGCAAGGTACATGCTACCAATCCCGGGTTGACTAGCTTATATTTATATTAGCATAGATGACTATATATGCATAGCCATATATAGTCGTAATGGTATAGCGTGATTAATAAGAGTGCCTATCAAAATTAAATCAAGAGATGACATTGAGAATGAAACGGTGAGAGAAAAATCGTTATTTCGATTTAGAATAGAGTATTTACTAATGGTAGGAATAGAAAATTGCATGGCTCGGAATCCAAAGCTAGCTCCGTTAAAAGTTTTCGAATATTAAATTAATATTTATTAATTAGTGGACATCATATTTTATCAACGTGTCAATTTATTATTGATAGTGAAATCCTTCCAAAGAACACCCGTTAACAGTTCGGAGTAAATTGAACGCGTACTAAAGGAATTTCATCTCTTCCCTTATATACTTTCGTTAAATAAGTTGCATAATTTTCCTGTATTACAATTACTTATTTTATTTCATGTCTTAGTTAAACTTTATTTACTAAATTTCCATCATTTTAGAGAACATGGTTTTTAGATCTCCCCTATTGAGCTCATAAATGAATTTCATCTTGTCTATTGTAAAGAATATAACAATTAGTCTGACACGTGAAAAGGGTAAATTAGGAGTCTTTGACTATAGTGTCACTTAGATGGATCTACATCTGTATTATTTATATTGAATGGAATACTTTTATACAATATACGCACACACATACAAATTTGACGTGCGTATATCTACAAAGATGACAGCAATTGATATTGAACAATTAAGCCCTGAGTATTACCATAGTAGTTTGAGTTCAATTTCACACGTGCATGGTTCGTCTGATTTTAATATGTATCACTTGCCTTTGCAGTAAGTATCGTGACTGTATTTCATTTATTTGGATCCCAACCATATAAGGTGTGGGCAACCTTAATTACCTAATTTCACTTGACGAGTATAAACAATGATGTAACACAGGTAAATGGGAAATTAATATTCGGCCAGTCTAGTTTCACTTAATTGGTTGTACATAACAGTCATGAATAAGCACATACGTAGCATTCACCTGTCTTTTAAAAACCCAATCAGATTTATAAAAGATACGGCTAGAGGAAACATCGTATTTTCTTTATTACCTACTTTCTGATAATTGTGATGCACGGAGGACTGAAGAAGGATACCGAAAGTGAAAAATGAAATATTTACAACAAACAAAACAACAATTTTGTATCATCCTGTTTTGCGATTTTTCATTGTTTTAGGCAATTATTCAGACTTGTGATTTACCGCTGGTTGATTAAAACATACTTTTATGTAAAAACATTTTTTTACTTATATTTGTCCTGGCGTCACGGAAGTTTACGTTAGATAAAAGTGCAAGTGTAATGGACTTACACACATACGAGACGCGCAGATATCTAGTGAAATGTTATTTTGACGTATAAGTGATAAGGAGAAATGAAACATCGCACACGATTTATTAGTTTGTTTCTAAGAGCTTGTAATGCACTAGAACCCTGCCATATTCAATAAATGGTTTCACAGAAGCAAACGCTGCAGAAAAAAATATTTTTGAAACTATTCATATGATGCAACTGGCGTGGTTATGCCTAAGATCATCCCAAACAATGAAATTTCAGTACTTTTTTGCTCTTATCAACTAGGAGGAAACACAATCCATCCTAGTATAACCAAATATTAAATTATTCTACAAGGAAACTTCCTAAAAGAAATGCATAATTCAACAGGATTATGCAACATTCGCTTAACTTTTTATCTTATAATAAAAAAGTTAAATAAATTCAATTTATTTACTGGCTATAGCATGTAAAATATCAAATGAAGAATTGGGATTAAGTTTGAAAGCCACAGTGAAAATAACTTGGGCTCACAATAAAACCCTAGTTTCTTAATATATAATTAATCCATAAAACACATTTATGAAGAAGATGTAGCGTGCTTAAAAGCCTCTCATAAAAGTATTAAATAGATAAAAATTAAAAATTAAATTTATAAAAACTGTACACTTAACAATATATCGATAATAAGATTCACTTGTTGCGCATAAGATATTATTAATATATCTGTAACAAGAAAAAATTTCTTTCTCTATCAAACCAACCGCATTTCTTTAATTAAGTTTTCTGGTTAGATTGAGACGGTCTTAAAACATATGCGTATAAAAATGTATCATTTGCATTAAAATGACTAATATAGGAGATAATCAAAATAAAATGCAAACATAAAAATAATTAATAGACTAATCATTTGTACGTATTTCATCTACTGCATCTCGCGCATTCAAATGACTGCACGTAATTTGATAAGGCACAACGCGGTATAAATTGTCAAAACCATTTCTGTTCTTGCATTTTTTTTTGAGTATGTTAAAAGCAATATCTGCAGAACACACGTGCGAAATCAGTGATAAATTGCGCAATTTCAGAGTTTGTCAACGTTTTGATTTTAGAAACTTTTTTCTGAGAACACAGGCATTCATTTCATAGGACTACTTCAATGCAAAAAACAAACACGGTTAAGCAATATATAATGCTCTGTGAAGTTAAAAGTTGTGGTCCGGTGCATACAGGCAAAAATTGCATGTACTGGTACTCAAACATAATTTAATTTGTTGTTATAGGAGAAAATTATTGAACGTTTTCCTATCACAAACACACACACACAATCTCTCCCTCTATGTCTCGTTCGAATTAACTATTAATTTGATTTTCAAAAATATATAATCATGTCCATTTGTAGATATTTCATGAAAAAATGAGTGAGACACATTTCTTTTGTCTGACGAAATTTCTTTTCGTTGTCTCTCAAGCTAATAAGGCACTGTAAACGCCCCGGCTTCAAGTAAATGCCGTACGACGTTACAAACTCGGTTAAGGTGCTCTGAATAGAGATGTAAGTTGATGTTCTGTTCCTTGGGTGGACTCTGGTTGTGGTTCCTGCCGTTGTTATCATGTGTGTTGAAGTTCTGCATTAATTGGCTCGTCTTGCTGGCTGAAGTGCAACACGGTGAGTCACGTATGTTGCCAATTGTTGGTGAAACAAATCAATATCCAGCGTAGGTATTGACAGCCGACAGCACGCACATGTGTAACACGAGGCAGAAAGCAGATATGACCCACTGACTTGCATGGTAAGTTACCGTGCTTAAATAGCATGCAATATGTGTACTTGCATACTATTGGTTAAACGTGGTTAAACGTGGTTAAACGGCAATTTGCTTTTTCTCATTGGTGCAACGTAAATAAATTTGAATTTAATTTACGCAATATGTCGGCGATTGATTTGTGTCGTTACAGCACTATAGGATGTATAAATGCAAGTGTGCAAAAACGTTTTCATAGGTTGCTTGAAAAGAAGAACAACACAAATTTGAATTTGAACCAACTCACATAAAATCCTCATCATAGTCGATTTTGCTTAATCCAAGCGTGTCACAATATTCACTTAGTGTTATTAGTCCATCTTGGTTTTCGTCAAACAAACTTGTCCATTTCTAAGAGAAGAAACAAAAATTTGTAATGTTCATCATTATCTAAATTCCAACTACTTGTGGATGTTTCAATAAAGAAAACAAGGCAGTAAAAACTTTAACGAGACAAGACATGATATGAAAACTGAATAATATGATAAATTCGTAGTCAAATGACAGATAATTTTTCAAGATGGACGATTATATTGCGTTAACTTGCCACTGTTTGCGCATTCATGCGTGTTATATAATTTGTTAGGTATGGTGACTCTGACAATGTAAGAAATATTATCGTTCTAAAAATTGTATTTATTGGTTTACATAAAGCATTTTCGCTAAACAGAAAGATGAAGTTTAATTTTCAAGAATAATCAGTTTAGTAATTATCATTTGACCGAAGAAGTTACATGCTGATTTCTTTAATTTGCAAATCTAGCACATTTGAAAACGGAATTGCTTGTAAACTTAACTTTGGCGACGTCCTTCACAATAAATAATGCGAGATATAAGTCACCTGTGCAGTTGTTTTAGTACAGCCTAAGTATATTAGGCACCATTAGTTAGCTCAGACTTCTGGGCCTTAATTTTCTCGGGATTCCCACAGTATTTGTTAAAACAAGTAACTTTTGATTGATGACGGTATGTCGCAGCATAGCAGAGTGACAGATGCGGTAAATAATATTCTGCAACCACGAAAGTGCCTGCTCCTATTCTAGTTACATGAGTTGAAAGAAATAGTTTCACCAGCCATGTCAGCAGGATAATAACAAAGTTTTCTAGCATCTTGCCGCAGCCAAAGCAATCAGAAATATTTAACAAGGCGTGACAAAATTTATATCAAGAATCGATCGTATAGAACCATCGATTTGGAAATTTTTCTCATAAATGATGCCGTTTGAGGCTTGGTATTAAATGGCCTAAATCAATTCCAAAGTAGGAGGCCCAAGTGATGACAGCTATAATCAATCCCGTTTCATAATTTATTAGATTATAAGAGCACCCCAGAATGCTTGACCTGTAGGTGATTGGTTTAGTGAAGAGAAGAATGAGGAGACAATGAAACATTGGCTTATGTAGATTGCATAACCGACGAAGAATATAGAACTCTCTTTAGAAGCCGGTTCTTCTAATGTCTACTTATCAAAAATTGACAAACACGATGCTGAGTTTTTATTATGACGTTTTTCAATACATCTAAAGCTTCCGATTAAAAAATCATCATAAAGACCGTATGACTATCTGGAATTATGCCTACATCTTCATAAATTAACAGAACAGAGCTCTTTAAACAGCTAACTTTGCGTAGAAAGTTTGAAGATATCCCATAAATCAAATGTCAAATAAAGATATTGAGCAATGCCTTTACGTAATTACCGCATACGCTTCAATCAAATGTGACAGAGGCTACAGTGAGAAGGCGTTCCACTTGTACATCTATTACCAAATACGAAGGACGAGAATTTAAGGCTATTCTTTGGCTACGGGTGACGTGAATGCTCAGGATGGGCACGCTGGTAATGCAGAATTTAATTTTGGTGGCATATATACTTTACACCTACGGCATCGATAGTACTGAACGAAATTCGGATAGCTGCACAGAACGATGATAGGATTTGTGTAGCACAAACGTAAAGCGTAGTACCAGGTGTTGTGCCACATGGCGTCCTCCAGAACATTTACAACTTTGAACTTAAGTAGAGTATGCACCAATTATTCATAGATGGAATGGTTGCATCTAGGAATGTCGTGTGTTCTAAACAAGTATTTCCCCTCTGATAGATTCATGCTCAAATATATCGGAACCAAACGGGAACAGCATTCATTCCGACAAAAATATAAAAGGAAAAAAACAACTTATAGCAAGTTGTTTTTTCTGTTATTTTGGTGTCAACCCTGAAGATGGGACCAGCAATGAAGTCACGAAAATTTAGAAAAAATTCAGAAGAGATTGGTTCACAAACAATTTCAGAATAGCTATTTGTGGACAGCTTCAGAGTGTCGGGACAAAAGAGAACCCATCAATCAAGTGTCAACACAATCTGTGCACCTGAAAATTTAAAGGAATCAAAACTTTACCGTCCTAGGAGTGCTATCAATTTTCGCGCAACAGTAAGTTACGTGTTAGGATCCCACGATGACGGCACTGCGTAAGGATTTTCTTCTCTGGTAACATTTAACGTTGAATATACGAAAAGTTAGTGTATAATCTCGAAACTAGGTGAGAAATTTCGGTAAGACTGGCTTAAATTAATAATTGTAAATCTATTCGACACCCACATAAGAAGTTTTTATACTGATATTAAATCCTTATGAACTAGAATATGTAAACTGAAGGGAAAATATCAGCATTAAGAAATACTTCATTTTAATTCCGACATATTAGCAGAACGGTTATTTTAAAATTAACAGTTATTGAAACAAAAATTGAACGTGACAATAACTCTACAAAGGATAAAATGTTTCGCTATGATTGTTTGACAAGGAACTACAAACACCGTTTTCTTCATCGTCTTTACTGGTGTTGATCCTAAAAGGTATAACCGTGTCAACTATGTTGTTAGATAATTTCAAAAAACCCTCTGAAGTATAAACATTTTAGGCAATCAAAGCCCTTAAACGTCACAAAGCTATAAGTCTAGTTGATATGCTATACGCATTATTTAATAATGATTTTAAAATGATATTTTCTCAATAGACCCATCTATATTAGAAGCAACGGATTTATATATTAGTTCTTTAAATAAAGTTTGCGAGCTTGAAGTAAACACCAATTCCATTGTATTTAACCAGTCGTCGAAAAACATAACAAAACTACTGCCAGCCGCAACGCAATGACGCGTTTCGAACTTCCATGATCATCATAAGAGTACGACGGCAAACTGACTATCGATGATCAATTATTGTTTAATTGCATTGTCTATATATATATATATATATATATATATATATATATATATATATATATATATATATATATGAAGTGTGTGGGCGAAAGCTACAAACAGCTAATGTTCGTTGAAGGAAGCTATTTGTTGCGAATCTGAATTAATTGAAATTACTAGATCTGCGTTTTGACTAACGCAGCTTTCATTGTTCCAGTAATTTTCTTTTGATAATACATTTCGGCCTAACATAACGTAGGCCGAGATATATTGTAAAAAAAATTACTGGAACAATGAAAGCTGCGTTAATCCACCAGATCATAAAAGCAATGTTCGTGACTTCATAGAAATTGTGCAGCCGACATTTCCAGTCAAGTCCAATGTATGAAAGACTGCTAGACGTGAGAGCCGTATATCTAACTTTGATCTCTATATATATTCAATGCGTTTTGATCCTCGATAGTCAGTTTGCCGTCGTACTCTGATGATGATCATGGAAGGTCGAAACGCGTCAGTGTGTTGCGGCTGGCGGTAGTTTTGTTATTTATTAATTGCTTTTTTCAACATCTAATAAGCTCGTTATATTTAGAGTGCCAATCCAGAAACTGTTCATCGGGAGCTTATTCATAATTTAACAGCAGTAATAAATCATACCAAAACCAATTAGCTCAAAATATAATTTCTTTTTGGTTTACAAATCTCTCATATATATACCATCGAATATGTAACTGATAGGTTGCTGTAAGTGCGTATCTTGCTACGAAAAATCGTCAGTATAAATAATTAACTATTTATCATTTGGCAAAGTCAATTCATTCAGTAGACCAGTTGTGGTACTCGACAACTACTATCCCGAATTTGTGACTGGCAGATCACGAATTGGAATACATTGATATCGGACCATGGAAATTTAATCACTGTGCCATCGGTGCCGTGTACTACACTAAACCTGAACACATACAAACAAAGTTTTCTGTATGGACTTTACCTCAGACAGAACGTACATGGAATCTCTTAAGACACGAAGTTCCAACCAGCCACCTACGATCTATTATTATGCAAGAGACAGCATGGCACTTGGGAAAATTATATTGATTCGTCATATTGCAAGATTTCATTATAAATATCTTGCCAGTATAAACTAAACATTCTCTCAGTTATTAAAGGTAATTTATCCAGTAAATGGGTTTTGTCTTTAGTTGAATCACTTAAAATTCTGTCTAGTATTTATCGCCGACAGAGCTCAAACCAGAGCAAATTTCCTACAGAGTCCGAGACTCCATCAATTGCGACACTCGTGGCATATAACGGACGCATTTAAAATTCATATACCGACTTCTGCTTCTGGATAGCCTTTCCGTCAGAGCGTACCTGTTTGAAAATTAGGCCAGTAGACGTATTTCGTCCTTATTCGAAATATGTCGCGTACTGTTCAAAATTTGCCGCGTGCGAAGCTTTAATCGAGCACATTTGTTCCGGAGTTGGGGACTAAACTTTTCTCCATCCCCGCTGTATACCGCACGCAATTTGGTTTTATGTACTAGCCCATGTCTTCAGGTTGACCTTTTCTTCAAGTGAACCTATTTGAAACTTCTTAGTAACTCAAGTTCTGAATAGCCATCGCCGATTTGGCATTATGCAAGAGACACCAAACTCTTTGAGGAAGTTATATTGATGCGAATTCTAATAGCAGGATCTCATTATGCATATTTTACCAATATAGACTAAACATTGCACCAAGTAGCAAAGATAGTTTTTCCAGTAGACGGGCTTTATCTTTATTGAGAACTCTTCAAATACATTCTATAATTTGCCGCGGAAAGGACACCAAATGATGCACATATGCTTTTGAGTCTGGGACTCTGTACACCGCGACTCACATGCCGCATATGACACGAAATTTGAAACCATAAAAAAACTTATGTTTCCAGTCAACCTATCCGAAGAATTTGTGCCAATTTCGATTCCTGTTCGAAGTAAATTAGAGACAGTACTTGAAGAGATACCAATGAGAACGAAACGAGCCTTTCCAACCAGGTAAAATATTCAAATAATTCACGTCACAAACTAAGCCGCGCACTACCTGCATAATTCCGCTATACAAAATCACCTACTACGGTTATTTTTTTTACATGGACACTATTTGAGATCGCCTTTGAAATATTAGTTTAAACTGCCCCATTTATACTCGTTGTTAGATCTCTTAAGCATAACTTTTTTTAATAAAATGCTAGGAAAATGTATGCGAAATTGGTTTGTGTATATAAAATTGTATTAGGTGCTGCGAACCTAGTAACA
>JAQBSW010008493.1:0-33898 GCA_029291075.1 Eudiplozoon nipponicum
TTTGTTTCAATATATTTAGTACTTTACACTTCAATTCTTGTTTCGATAAATTGAAAATTTAGCTTACCTTTCCATTTACGATGAACGGCGCTTCTTATCTATTGGCCGCATTTCATTGGATACTGAAATTTAAAATATTTTGATGTTCGCTTGCTAATCTATATTGGGAATTTATTTCCAAACATGTATGTACTTTTAGTTTGAATTAAGAAATAACCCGTGTACTGAAACACAAATTTGTATACCTACTTTACAAGAAATTTATGCTGCAATGTACGATTTATTTCGCATTTCAATTACAAATATATATAAAATTCGAACTAGGATGTATATATGCTATTAACGCACTTTGTTATTCATCCCGTGACTTGGCTCGAAAGGATGAGAAATTGTGTTCATTCTGCTTTTAATAAAGAAACCTGCATTTTGATTACAGTACATACATTATTGTTTTAAAAGGAAGCTTTTTATTTTTATTATGCGAAACAATACATACAAAGTGAGTTTCAAAATCAATCAGGATGATTCAATTAAATTACTTGTCTATACTATACAAAAAAAACACACAAGTACACACAAAACATAAATTAACAGTTTTTACTTACTCCCCGCTAAAAATATTTTTTTAATTTACTGCCGAAAGATTACGCTTTAATCGACTTTTAATATAATTTGTTATATATATTTTGAGCTTGGATATCTAATATGTATGTAAGCATATATTTAATATTGCGTACTTACAAACAAATCAGTACGAATTGTACTATGTCGGAGATATAGTATAAAGTTTCGTGGGAATATCCAAAGTACAAAATGGTTATTAATTTCAATTTTGAATTAAAATAAACATATTTAAAAACCTGGTATTGGGGTCATATTCAGGTTTGTTAGAAACTATATATAGTGAGTTAGCTTTAAAATTGTCTTGCCAAAGAGTTCTTATAAAGACGAAGCGACTACTACTGTAAAACATGTGCGCATATACGATTACATATATTAACAAACCGACATTCCTAAAACAAATATATGGTTAGCTTTTTGCGTATTTTCGGTTATTATAGAATATTATCCAGTAAGCATAAAGCACAGAAGTACATGAGTTTATATATTTAATTCCATGCTCTCAGACATATCTTTATAACACTGTTTGAGCTAATTTGTTACTAGGTACACAGCTACATAAATTCGTAAATTTTTCATTAGTTACTTTAAACGGCATGTAAATTTACCGGGTTTACAGTAAGATTTTTAAAATGAAATGTTAGGCCACAATGCCCTTTTAATTTGCCTTTTTTAGTAACCCGCCAATCCTGCTGACATAGTGCTCCAATCAGTTAATACATGCGTACGAAAAAACGATATTGTACTGTCTAATGCCTAAAAGTAACAATTTTCATGAAATCCTCATAAATAAATGGGTTGCCTGAATGATTGATGAGAGCAAAATTTAAATATAAACAAAAACAAAAGTTAGTGAGCTTACAACATTCATAAGAACTACATATGTGAAATTATCATTAAAATCTGACTCAATGGTTTACTAATTACTAGATGAATTTAAATTTGGTGACTAGCCAGGTATCCAACAAAAACATTAATTTTCAAATATGGTAATTAATCGGTGAATAAGAAATCGAATGCGGCAATAATCAAAATCAAATATGGTAATTATATTATGACATGAATATTTCTAGGTGTCACCTGCTTGTGGTAGCTATACGAGTAATGGTCCTACATATTCTTAATAGATTGATTAATATTTGACTTACCACATCTGAAAATTTCTTATATCTAACCATATTTAAAAAATGTGTAACACTTTTAACACTTTTAGCAATATTCAGTGTAAGACGTCAGTTAATTAGTAAATATGATACAATAACACAAAACAAAAATACCTTAAATGAATTTAGGTTAATTTGCTTAGGAAAAGATAGATAGAAAAGGAAATGTATTATTTTTGATCAAATTTTTGTAATTAACTGGATTTATCTATTTCAGGAGTTTCAAATGAAAATGGAGAGTTTAGAACAGCGTTGGGACGAACTGAATAAAAAAGAAAGTTCTCTAAAGGAAGCACTTGCCAAATTTGATCGATTTTTAAAGGACAATGATGCAAAAAAGGCGCGAGCAATAAAGAAAGCTTTAACAGAAAAAGAAATTCAAGACAAACAATTACAAGAAATAAACAGGTATTGCGTATTTAGTTAAAAGTTTGGCAGATTAACAAAAGAAATTAATGCACTTACTTTGTTAAAATCGGAAATGGAAAAAAAACTTGCAAAATATTCAATTTATCAAAAATATCTTGACTCTGCCATCAGTTTGTCAGAGGACTTTTCTGAACCTCGTGAGCTGATTGACCGTTATGAGACATTGAGCTCAGCCTACAATACACTAAAGAAGCGGGAAAAAGATATCGATATCTCACAACATCAAGAAAAAGCTAAATTACACGAATATCAAACCGTAAACTGCTTGTCATCTTTGTAATTATTTTCAGGTAAAACAAGATGAAACATTTTCATTTACAAGTCGAATTGCAGCTCTTCAAAAGGAACTAGAACAACGACAGCATATATGCCGAAATAAAGAACAGAAATTTGCGCGAATGGTTGAAAATGCTGCCGAAACGACATTGACTTTAGGCAACATTCGCAAGTGAGCTATATACTAAAAAATATTTAAATAGCTTGGCTGGAATCAGTGCTATCTTAATTGGTTACACTCTTTAGGTTTTCACGACTTCAAATCAATGAATTTTTTTCCTATACGCTAACGTTGATTTCATAGCAGTCGGCGTAGTATGACGATACTGGTGAGGGGACACCACTTGTACCAAATTCCCAAGAAACTCCATGAAATGTGGAGCCGGCTTATCCTCCAAAAGGAGTCAGCCGCAGTAAAGTAAAGTAAAGATACTGAATTACCATCAGCGCATTAATTTATTATTTAACATTACATTGTGTCACTGTGCTGCCGTAGAATAAATACACTAGACGATAGTCAATCATTCTTTGAGAGAAATGAATTTTACACCATTTTTTAGGAGTTTAAATTCACCTAACTCACCGCAATTATAACTATATCAAATAAACTGCACAAAAAAGAAATTTGGAATGTTGTGATTACTTTCCTTTTATAATGAATTTTGAAATTGATATTTTATGTCCCATTTTATCATGTCTTTTTTAACTCAGCTAAACGACATTCAATAATTAATATTCAGCATTGTCATGATATCTTTTTCTTAGTCAGCCTTCGCAGCTTCGCATAATTTCTACACATTCGAATGCGATTTTTATCCCACAAACCTAATTTAAATGTCATTTGAATCTACCAAGATGAAATAGAGTATCGCCATAGCGAGACTGCAGCTAATTGTCTCAATAAAAATTAATTCATTAAGTTCATGATTATACTCTCTTTAGTGTTACAAAAATAAGTATAAAATGTTTTATGTCTATTCTATGACGTAGTCTCGTAATTAAAGGTAGCGTCTTGATGAATCGTTTACTTTTATCAATCTGTTTTGCAACAAATAAAGTCTGTCAATTAAAACTTGAATTCTTTCCTAATGAACACTGTAAAATTCTACGCCTATTAAAAGATCGTGTTATTCTATCATTCTATAGCTGGAACATCCTCATAATCTTACTTCTATAATGGCAGCTTATTTGTTTTAATTTCCTTCACAGATAAATTATGGCCAATTTGATCGCTTTTATTATAGAATGTAGAGACAATAATAAAAAATCCTGATCGCTTATATAACCCCATAGTGTAACTTTTGCAGAAAACAATTCTAAAAAATGTTACACGTTCACCAAAAGCCATGTTTGTTACTACTGATAAAATTCAATAATAAATTCCATTTAATAGAAAAGACAGTTTACATTAAATCGTACAAAATATATTTTGGCATATCAACTAAAACGTTAAACAGAAGAAACATAACTAAAATATTCTTACAACTATATCTTTAAACAGTTATTACCATCTCGGTAATTACAATATTGAATTAATTAAAATAAATGTACATAAGATATATACGTATAATTCAGTGCTCAAACAAGAAAATATAATTAAACAGATTATGATGGAAATGTCATCTCACGACATCATGAATGAATTTTGATGAAAGCACGTTATATATAGTTAAATACTGTTTGTTGCGGAGAACTAATATATATATGCAATTATGTATTAGGTGTTGCGAACCTAGAAGGATAAACTAAAGACAGCATGAACAGAAAGTATAATCCCATGCACATTCGTTTTGTGCGAATCATCAGTAGGAGCCGGTATTACGCCCTTTAAACACTAAATATTTGAATGAGGAATGTGTACCGCCCTATTATCCAACATTCCTCACTCAAGTATATAGTGGTTAAAGTGCGTAATATCGGCTCCTACTGATGAGTCGCCAGTAAGCACGAAACGAATGTGCATGAGTTTATACTTTCCGTTCAGGCTGTCTTTGGTTTATCATTTTGGTCACAACTGAACTAATTTGTTACTGGGTTTGCAACACCTAATACATACTTGCATATATATTAGTTATCCCCAACAAGCAGTATATAAATGTTGTATAATGAATTCAACGATGTCATGTTTAACACGCAATGTGAGAACTGATATCGATCAAGGCCAGAGTGTATGGATTTATTGTAGTACCAGGTGTTCAGGAATAGTTGTAATTCTCAATTTCGGTAGATTATAGCATACATTTATATCCATCATGTTGGTACCATGTATCGACTCGGCAACCATAGTGTTAGTACCATGTATCTTTTCGGTACTATAATGTTGGTATCGATTACTGACACAATAGCCATTGTGTTAGTATCCTTTACAGACTCGTTATATATATTATATAGAGTGAGTTGGCGTGGAAGTCGCATTTCCGAGACTTTATATGATGTTAGCTTCACTACTATAGGTTTAGATATTCGTCTAGGAAATCGTACCGTCCTATTATCCCACATTCCTCACTCAAATATATTATGGTTAAAGGTCGTCATCCAGGTATAATTTCCTATACGAATGTGTAAACCTGCAGTAGTAAAGCTAACGTCATATAAAGTCATTGACAATACGACTTCAAAGCTACCACTTTCCTATGTAGTAATGGCAGATTTAAGACGGTTAGTTGGAAATTCAGATATAAAAGGGATGCTATATTATCCTATTATCCCAAATACCTCACCCAAATATATAGTGGTTAAAGTGCGTAATACCGGCTCTTACTGATGAGTCACCAATAAGCACGAAACGAATGTGCATGAGATTATACTTTCCGATCAGGCTGTCTTTGATTTATCCTTCTGGTCACCATTGAACTAATTTATTACTAGGTTCGCAACACCTTATACATACTTGCGCGTTATATATAGTCTCAAATTTCGACAAAAGCAACAGATCGATGCATAAACGTAATGATGATGTAACACAGCAATAAGTGTCTAACTGTACCACAAGGCAGTTAGCCAAGTTTAGCTGCACTAATACACCTTTCTCCTTTTCAGTTGAGATTGCTACTTTACCGTCATGAGCTGCTAGATCTAGTCCACTTCTTACCTGTGAATGTTCACTTTAATTAGTCAAACACGTTATCCACCATTATATAGGTCATCTTTTATCAGTAACAGAGCCTGGTGCATCAATGACAAATAAGCTGCTAATAGCACTTTGCACGCGCATCTAGATTTTCGTGTGGTTTTAACAAACTGTAGAACAACAAAAATTTGTTTTCAGTTAGAATCTCATTTCTTTATTAATGAGCACCTTTCTAGCAGAATACAATAATATGCTTAATCTAGTAAACTCCGGCATAGTTTGATAAATGCTTAAATTATTTAAACATATATTATCGCAACTTTATAACGAATATTTTGCCTAAATACATGTACACTGACCTATTTGATGTAGTATCATATTAACACGGCAAAAATCAGCTTTGTGCATACTCTCATATAAAACGGGATAACTTTAACATTAGCAGTATACTACCTGACCAATCAAATTATGCACTTATTTGCGTGCCATTCTCGTTTGCGGATGTAATACGTATAAGCTTCCCTGTTATTAAATATGTCGTTTTGAATGCGTAAATGTAATTTATACTATTCAATGAGAAATAAAGTTAGAAACATGTTGTGCACAAATAAAATAAACAATATGCTCATTATCCTTTAACACTGAAGTTTGTTTGTTTTCGACGTATATTCCTGAATAATCAAATTTTCTAAATCTGTTACATTTAATTGTATGGAACTATGTATGGTAATGCAGAAAGAATGATTTAACTTTTTGGCTAAACCAGTATATAATAGATTTGACGCCTAGCTGCCTGAGTGACTGATAGATTAATCATTATTATGCTATTTTCTGCTTTATTTTTAGAACGCCCAGGAAATTTGAGCTAAAAACGGCCATGTTTGTTTATTTATTATTATTGAACTGTATGCGCATATTTTCGTATACGCATAGTTTCGTATACGCATATTTTTGTATGCGCATTGATTTCGATTGTCCAGAAAATATATAGTAATATTTTTCGATTAAAAATAAGCTAATATATAATTTTGTGCTTAATCTATACCGCCCTGCTAAACCGTTATAAATAATTATTAGCATTTCATTGTCAACTTTGGAATACGGTTATATAATATTTGTCATTTAACTTACTTAATTTCTCGAATGGCGTAGAAAAACGAGAGTTGTGTAGAGAGAATTTGTCATAGTCTTATATGTAAAACTTTTGGCTCACCAGACAAAATTATAATCTTTCTTTTTTTGATGAACCGTTTTTTGAATTATTTAATCAACAATTAATTGATTAGAATATATAAGCCGAAAATATTTTATAAAGCGTAGCCACTAAATCTTAACATTAAAGCCTTTATTTATTTGTGTATCTTTCTTCATGGGTCTGTGACGACCGTTCCAGCCGTATTTTGCAAGCTGTACCTGAAATACATGGGACCAGTCCAGCCATATAGAAATCAGACAAGGAGTGTGAGTCACCTATAGGGTGATGAAGCAATTTGTGATGGTTCGACAAGCGCTGAACATTACACTATGTTTCTTCGCTGCTTTTAGCATAGATTGTCTTAGGCGGGCGTTTTGTGTTGATTCAAAATGCTAGTATTAACTTATAAGATAAATCCAAAATACAACTATTTGTGTTTAGCTCATATTGCTTAGACATATGTTGTTGAAGACAATTTTATTTAGCAGAAATGTATTGTAAATGAAAATTATTAGTTTTTAGATATTAATCCAAGTTATCATAATATTGTAAAGCACACTTCTATATTATATTTTGTTAAAACAATGAAATGATTGGATTCACTGCTTACCAAACTGCTTTGAAAACGACAAAAACTCTTAAAATTTCCGTAACTATTTAGATAGTAAATATTTTAATGAACAAAGTAATGTTTTCAACCATATCGTTTCGTAACTTAAATGGTTTATCTATTAAAAAACTATATTATCTTCAAAAATTACCACAATCGATGAAAATTTTTATCTAAACGTTTATAAATTATACACCGTTTGGATTAAACCATGTTTTTGTCACGTTGTATCATTAGCATTTTTATCAATTTTTACATTAAAGTCTCAAAATTCCCCTTTTCTATATTTCCAACCGTGGCAATTTCTAATTATAAATAAATCTGGCTGTGATATCAAAGGTAGATTGCTGAAAAAATGAAATAGCTTAATACGTGATGCTATCTCCTCCATGTCAGAAATTTGTAAGCCAATTGCAAAGGCTCAATTATAATTAATATACTACATTTATAGCTGGGTTCTGCGCAAGTCTATTTTTATACTACGGTTTAATTCTGCGGATGCTGATATTTTAGCATTTTAAATATTTAATATATTCGTGTTTCACAGTTTGCCAAATTCTAGACCTTTAACCGAAGAACATCGTTTGGAAAGCATTTATCATTAGGAAAGACATCAATGGAACAACAAAATTGTTATTATCATTTTTACCGTGTAATTTTCTCACATTGTCAACAAAATATATAGTGAGTAAGGGGTGTAATACCGGCTCCTACTGAGCATTCGCCAGTGAGCACGAAACGAATGTGCACGAGATTATATTTTCTGTTCATCCTGACTTTGGTTTATCCTTCTGGTCATAATTAAACTAATTTGTTACTTGGTGCGCAACACCTAATACATAATTGCATATATATTATTTCTCCGCCTTGCCCGAATGCTAATGTGGCCATAATGGTGCTGTGGAGAGGTTTAGTTGCCTCATTTCTGTGAGTTATCGTAATAAATTTACTCATGGTGACTAAGTGTTCCTCCTCTCTCTCTTAAATCTCAATAATAATTTGTCTTATATATTATATTTCTGTTTTCATTTATGTATTTTTTTTCACTCATTGTGTTTATATGGCAGTGAAACATTAGTCACTTTTGACTTTTGTATGGCTGGACATGATGATGAATTGTCCGCCACAAACAGTATATATTAGTTATTATTTATTTACTTACCCAGTTAGAAGTATTTGAATTATACCAAATTTCATAAAACTATTAGGATCTTTGAGGTTCATTTTAGACGCTAATACGAAAAACGAGTTCCTGTGTTAGAATGGTGTGTTGAATATGTATGTAAGTAAACAAATTTATGCCAGAATGATATTCCGGTAGAGGTAGTATATTTGTATATATATAAATATAAATTTAAAAAAATAAATATACATTGAGTAAATATATATATATATATATATATATATATATATATATATATATATATATATATATATATATATTCCTTTAGCTCATTTATAAATATGCTTTACCTACAATAACTTTATTTGAATAATGAACATTCTACAACATAAATCTTTACAATGTGTATAGCCTTTGCGCATTACACACTATATTTTAGAAAAAAACATCGAATAATGAAGAAAGACTTTTCTGTGAATAAATCACGATTTATTTTATGAATACACATTTCCACAAATAGAGTATTTAAAATATACGTGTGTTTGGTTTTGATTTTATTAATAATAAATGAATAGTATTAATTTATTTTTTCAACTTAGTTTAATATTCTATGATGCAGCTAGAATGGCTATGCAAGTGACAATTGTGTTGGTTCTGTAAAACTATGTTAAATGAGTGCCACAATAGATAATAGTGATATTCATAACTTGTAAAGCTGAAAGTACGACAAAATTCGCCAAAATGTGTCCAGTTTTACATATTTAATAAATAGATTCATAACTTTTCACATTTTTATTTTCGTATGACATATTTTTGTTAAAATTTAGCTCGACGTATAACTTATACAAACTTGCTCGAGTGTACCAACCGCACGCGGACGCTTTGTCACAAGATGACACAGTTGGCCATTTAAAAGTTGTATGTATTAATTAATGTTAAAAATTCGCATTGTAATACATGTTTATATTTGTAAAAATAAATAGATATTTTTCATATGTTTCATTTAAATAATTCGCATTTTTAATCGGAAATAGACTAAAAGCACAATTATCTTTTAAAAAGCCTTAATTATTCAATGAGTTGGATGAATATCTTTTGTCTGAAAAACAGATTTTAGTCAATACAATATTACGAATTTTAATCATTATATATGCTAAACGACTAAGATGCTCACGAATAATGTTTAACTTCATATACACATACAGTGCTTTTTTGGACACACATTTATTGAAGAAGTATATAGTGGATTTGGGACGTAATCCTGGGTCCCTTTGGTGAGTCGACATTTTGGTATGGAACCCAATTGTGCATGAGATTAAACCTTTCGTTCATGCTGTCTTTTTGATTCAGTATCATCTAGCATATTACTAGGTACCACTATGCCGGTAAAACCTTGATTTATGTACATCTCCAGGTACACAGATTGTGTTGGTCCTTGATTGATGAGTTTTCACTTTACCCGTCACTCTGAAGCCATCCACAATTATTTTCTAAAATTGTATGTAAAACTATATTTGCCAAATTTTTGGGACTACCTTTTTAGTACCCTTTACAAGATCGACACCATAATCACAGTAAGATCAACTTGTGCCAACTGTGATATCTTCGTTGAAGTCAGATCTAATATATATATATATATATATATATATATATATATATATATATATATATATATATATAATTCCAAAATCATTAATACCTATTATTCTAAAGTACGCAAATATAAACATCGACATACCCCTACAAACAACAGACTATACCCACATGTGTATTCTAATCTAAATTGAAATTTATGTAAAAAGTAAACGCAAACTATATGGATTGGCATACATGCATATCCGTGATGTTTGGATTTTAAAAATTACATTTCCCAACGCGTAGAAGGATCAACAAAATTTTCATTTCATTACATTTGAGTAATCCTCAATTCCCGGTTTACCTAATCTCATCCTGAATGCAATTGGTTATAGAGCGAGTAAGTTTAGTTGAATTGTTGAAAGAATATATTGTTACTCTATCGTTTGGACAAGACCGAATATGGAGCCTACAATAACGAATGGTATATCAACCAAATACACATTTATTTATACCCATGTCCTGTATAAATTTAATTTACCAAATAAATATCTGTGTCCAAACTATATACATATCTATGTAAATATAAGCAACATACAAGCAATAAAGTATGTTCATACGATTCAAATTGAGAAAAAAATATATCAATATTAAGTCTATTTATGTATTTATAATTTAATAATTTATATTTATTTATACACACATCATATATAAATATCCATTCATATATATGGCTACACACTATATCTTAAGCATATATATAATCATATAAGCAACAATGTGCGTTCTTCCCACTTCTTTTTAACCACTGATGTGTTGAGAGGTTCTATTTTTTCTTTCTGGTTATGTTGCTTATTGCCTATGTTAAATGATTGACTTAATATTGTTCTTGTCTTTTATTTTGTTTCTAATATCCTCATTTTTCTAGTGTCCTGTTTTTGATTTTCTCAATTAATTTTGTCGAATAACCGTTTATCCTGAATATTTCTTTCAATTTAATCAATTTATTGAGTCTATATTTTATATCCACTATTATAAAACGTCTTATTCTCATGGATTATAGAATGATTTTTCCATCCTAAACGGGTGATTACGGCAGAAATTCAGGAGGGTACCCGAATAAGTAACTTTCCTATAAAAATCTTTTACTAATATCGGACCCATTCGTTTTAATGTTACATCCATAAATAATAATTCTCTTTTCATTGTTTTTCAATTGTAAATTTTAACTCTCCTAGTTGATTAGCTAAATACAGAAAATTCTCAAACTCATTATACAATTGATTCCAAATTTAGAAAATGTCATCTAAGAATATTAAATATAAGGTGGTTTGAGGGGCGATCTGAAAAAGAGATTTTTTCTGAATAATGCATGTAAATATTAATGTCTGGAACCGATAATGTTCCATAGGAATACCTGTATCTATTAGTTAGAATTAATTCCTAAATATAAAGTATGTAGAGATCATACAAATTTTAAACTTCTTTTGTGGCATCATTTAACTGCCTTCTTATATTTCAGGGTTTTCCGTTAAACAACTTTGGACATACTAACACAGCATGCACTGGAATGTTAGTATAATTCGATACTATAATCAGACTTGCCACTTTATCATTCTCCAATAATTAATATTCACCAATAATGACATATATATATATATTCTTTTGAAATGCGAGCTTTAATAAAATTCATTGTACCCTTCTTATGTGCAAAAACAAAAGATTTTATCAGATATAAGAAAATTTTCTTTCTCATGGTCTTCTCAAATATCTACTCATGAACATATCTTTATATATAAATTGGAAACAAAACAAGATAGAAATATGTGAACAAAGCGAGTGTGAAAAATAGAAACCAATCAAATTGCGTGCGTCACATCCAGTTCAAGCTCAATGCTTGTACGTGCTTCTTCTGCTTACATAAATTCCATTGCAAGATTTGTTTATCCATAAGGCTTCGTATGTGGCTAGCTCACTTTTTGTTTTTGCATTTTAGTAATTACTTTGAATGCTACGTCTGGAGAACATACGTGCGTTGTTTCGATGATGTGTTGCGCAATAGCAGACGTGTATGCACCATTTGATTTAAAACGAGCGCTCAAGTTGCAATGTTCTCTCATTCCGAGTAATTAACCGTCGTTCAGGCGGCCTACGTAAGTTGATCGACAACTTGCGCATGTATGATAAGTAAATAATATTTGATATCGACATTAACGGCTGTTCTCTTTGATTGCTGCTAAAGGCAAGTGTGTTACTAAATAACACTCGTAGTTTGGCTGCATTAAATGTGCGTGTCAATGCTGCTTCAACTTTCTTTTTTTGCCATTCGGGGAAACTGCATCCCACTAAATGGGATCATTTGAGTAGACAGTTATGGGCTTGAGAAAAGAAAACCGTCCTACCTAAACATCCCATTTAAAGTGGGATGCAGTTTCTGAGCTGGCACAAAAAGAAAAGTTGAAGCAGCAGTGACGCACATTTAATGCAGCAAACACGAGGCAGGCCCGCCTTTACCAGCAATCAGAAGAAAACAGCCGTTAATATCTGTCGATATCAAATAATTATTTACCAATATACATGCGCAAGTTGTCGATCCGCTTACATAGGCCGATCTGAACATTCAATTACTTTCAGAATGAAGCATTGCAACTTAATTTTCTATTTAAATCAAATGACAAGCTCGTGCATGTATTGCACACAACTATCATTCGCACATATGTTTAGTTTTGAAAATATCATTCAAATAATTACTAAATGCAAAAACAAAGGAGGAAACTAACCATATACATATACCATATGGATAAACAAAATTGCAATATTTAGCATTGCAATACGAAAACACATCGAGCTTGAACTGGGAATATGACCTCAACTTCACACTCCGCAGCACCGTTCCACATATTTCTATCTTTGTTTTTGTACCAATTAATATATAAAGATAATGTTCATGAGAAATAAGTATTTGAAGACTTTCATAGCGAAAAAGAAAATTTTTATATCTGATAAAATTTCTTTTTTTGTTTTTACTCCACATAAACGGGGTACGTGAATATATATATATATATATATATATATATATATATATATATATATATATGGATCAATATTTAGATTTTTTATAAGAAGTGAGAGGAACTCACATTTTTGCTTATATGATAATTTAGATATACATAATATATGTGGTGTGTAGACGTGCATACGCTTTGATATTTAATTATCTCGTATGAAATGAGTACTATGGCTATATATACATATATAGAGATACATACATATGTAGATATAAATATATATATATATGTTAAGTTTGGTATTATCTGTACTCAGAGTGAATCGTAGATATTTGGAGTTTGAAAACCCACTATTTTCTGATATATATATATATATATATATATGAAATTTATCATATCATATCATATAAAGTAGACTATATATAGGAGCTAGAGTATATATATATATATCGGATATATAGATAATTAGAATAGATGTGGGCAAAACGCACACGGTTACTTATATGATCATCAGTATATGCAAAAGATATACTGTATATACGTATAATGAATGGATATTTATATATAAGGTGTGTTTAGAAATAAATATAAATAAGTCATTAATAAATAAATAGTTATAGTTATTGCCAATATAGGATGTACTTAAAGTAAATCGTATGAAAACACCTTATTGCCTATATATATTCTAGATAGATATATATGATTTGGACACATATTTAAATGGAAAATTAAATTTATACAGTATATGAGTATAAATACTTCTTTTTTTAGTTGATATACCATTCGTTATTGTAGGCTCAATATTCGGGCATGTCCAAATGATAGATTAATACTATAAAATAATCAATAATTACGGGGGTGGTCGTAACAGTTCTTTTAATCATGTCTGCGAGCTTGAAGTAAACACCAATCCCATTGTATTTAACCAGACGTCGAACAACTTAGCAAAACTTTCAATAATTTTACTAACCTCACACACTATAATTTATTGCACACAGGATAAGATTAGGTATACAGGGAATTGAGAATTTTTGCAATCTCATTAAAATGAAAATTTTATTGATGTTTCTACGTGTCGGGAAAATGAAATTTAAAAAATCAAGACATCACGGTTAGGAATTTATGTTAATGCACATGGTTTGCTTAATCTTTTTTCTATAAATGTAACTTTAGATTTGGGTATAAATATTGGTGTATAGGTTATAGTGTGTGTGGGCGGATGTGGGTATTTTCGTGTATACATGTGAGTATAGCAGAATAGGTATTAGGAATGGATATTGGTTCAGACAATTGGTATATTTTTGTAAGCAAAATAAATATAGTTAAATCTGTCTTGAATGAAGATATCACATTTGGCACAAGTTGTGTTTTCTATGAGTATGGTGTCAACCCTGAAAATATGACTGTGAATAAGGTCCCGAAAATTTGAAAAAAATTTGGAAAAGATTGCTTCAAAAAAAACTTCAGAAATAATAACTGTGGACGGCTTCAGATTGGCGGGACAAGTGAGAACCCATCAATCAATAGCCAACACTGTCTGTGTACCTGGAAAGTTCATGGAATCAATATTTTATCGACCTACAAGTGCTATCAATTTTTCCGCAACAGCAAATTATCTGTTAAGATTCAACGATGACAGGGCTGTGCAAGGAATATCATCATTCAAATGTTGCTAGGTACGCAATACCTAATAATTAAGTGCATATATATTATATCTCCGCAACCAAGTATATATAAATATTATGTGTTTCGTTGAAATATATGCCATAGTAAATTTTTTTGCTGACTATGCATAATATACACATTATGGTTGCCAACAACAAATAACCAACGTTGACATCCTGAGAAGTATTTTTGGATCTGCAAACAAGTACTCCTCGGTAGAAAAACAAATATGGCTGCATCATCTTCGTTGGCTCGGTCAAGTTTTGCCTATTCCCTCAATTCGATTGCCCAGTAGAGCTCTGTACTCTCGTCCAGTACCTGATTGGCGTAAGTAACAAGGTGGGCAGATTTTTATGTGGCAGAAATAGTTGAAGCTCCTTACATCTAAATTGGGTAGTATAGGACCCACTCGTCTACTAGGATGGGGTCCACATGCGCAACAAAGTTGTTTGTTAGAAGCCCTTCGCGATATGACATAGAATCGAGCTAAGTGGCGTTCTTGTAGCAGATGTCCAACAGAAAGATCTTCGTAAATTTCTTCTCTTAGTAGGGCCAAGTTAGCTGCAAGGTTCGATTTTTTTATGACGTGATAATTTGTAGGCCGCAACGAAGCTGTATTGCTGACGTTTCCTTGACCTAATACTGATTTGGCCATAATGGTGTTGTGTAGAATTTTGCCTCACTTCTGTGAGTTATTTTGAAATATATACTCATAGTAACTAGGCACTCTTTCTATCTTTGTCTCTCTTCGCTTCTTATGGTTATATAGCAGTGAAACATTAGTCACTTTTGGCTTTTGTATGGCTGTGCATGATGATTATGATGATAATGATGATTATGATGATGATAATGATGAAGATGATGATGATGAATAGAGTAAGCAAGAGTTATTGTCATCAATTAATTTAGTGAACGTATGCATATAGTAAACTATTTAATTATAAATTTTTATACAATGCGTGAGCGAATAAACAATAATTTGAAAGTAATTTATATTAAATAATATTGAAGTCTAATAGCCGTATCATATTATTTACTGTTCTTATCCCTTAGTCATTACAATAATACTTTTGGTTTAAACTATGAAACATATCTGTCATATTTTCTTCTATGATATGAAAAAATGAGTGTATATATATATATATATATATATATATATATATATATATATCTGTTGCCTAGCAGCATAAAATGAACAAATTTAAGTCAAGTAGAGTAGCAGAGAAAATTGGCATTTCATCAAATTATTTGGATGCGATAGCGTTGAAAACTATTCACGTTCGACGTATGTAAAAATAGTTTCTGATTAAATGGGAGCACTACATTTTGTTAACCCATGTTACTTTTTAGATGACTTAATTTTGCGTTGAATATTTATGTGTAGTTTCTTTTATATTTTGTGCAAATATGTGAATCTTTATTTACAGGTGCCTTTCTTGTGCTTTATTTTAATTACTTATTACCAGTCAATAAAACTAGTCTACATAGGAGGTAGCGAACTAATGCTTTTAAACAAAAACCTGATTTAAAATAGTGTCATCACCACCCGTGCAAACAACAAATATTTTTAGTTTTGGAAATTATATTTGGTGAAAGCTAACAAAAATGTTCGTGATTGCATAGAAATTTTGCAGCTGATATTTCCTGTCAAGTACCAGGTATGCGGGAGTACTATATATACATTGCGTTTCAAAACTCGTTACTCAGGTTTCTGTCGTATTCTGATAATTCTTTAAATCAAGTTTGCGAGCTTGAAGTAAATACCAATCCCATTGTATTTAACCAGTGGTCGAACAACATAACAAAACTACCGCCAGTCGCAAAGCACTATGTTTTGTTGTTCGACGACTGGTTAAATACAATGGAATTGGTGTTTACTTCAAGCTCGCAAACTTGAATTAAAGAATTTTTACCACCACCCGCGCAATCATTTATTGTTTAATTGTACTGTGATAATGACGGAACTAGGCCGCAACGCCTCAGTAATTTTTCTGTTTTACAGCTAATTAGATACAATTGGTACGGCGTTTATCTCATCCTCGCGAACTTTAATTAAATAATATAAATATATATTGTTAACCTAAAATATGCATAAACATTATGTATGCCTTAAATGTCGATCGCCGTAAGTTAACTGAAAAAGTTGACGTTGAGAATATGAATGTTTAAAACGAAAATTTAAATTAATTTGCCCAATTACACATCCAATTTGGTAGACGACAAACGTATGTCTACCAGAAATATTTGATGAATTTTAATGCGATATGAAGTAAAAATTATTTAAAAATGAAAATATTTTGGGCCTGATATATCTATGATATAATAAATTAAACTAGATGGAAAATTTTCTGTTTCATTTTATTCATTTCAATTATTCGTTTGATTTACCTTTTTGAACAAATATTTAGTCATCTGTATTATTTAAGAAGAAAGTAAAACCTGTCTTTAATATCAAAAAATAATTCCATTTATTTTTCTTGCTAACTATGAGATAATAAAAGGTTAGTCATACTTTTAAAACTTAAATGTATAAGTTTTTATTTCGTTTTGACTTGGTCATTATGTTATCTTTATCATTATGCCACAAGTAAAATAAATTTTACGTCGCGTTTTTTTCTTTCCCAACTTAACTGTGTTTAGGTAAAAAAATTCATTCAAGACTTGACTCAAGTTACCTCTAAAGTTATCGACGAATTGGCAGTTTCCGCAACGCGCGAGGAATGTTCGCAGTGAAATCGTATAAACGGCTAAAAAACTGATACCATTGTTGTATTTAATTTTTGATAGTAACCAAATTAATATGAAAAGATATATTTCGTTTTCTGGAAATACCGCTGTAATATTCTTTTATGAAATAACAATCACGAAAATAATATTTTCATTGTGATTTCTTTTGCATCTGAATAATATCCTAACACCAAACCAAATTGTTTTGTCACTTTTTATCCATTTTACCTCTTACAGTTGTCTCTTTCACGATCCACGATTCTTATTTTAACACAAAAACAATATCACTATTACCAAATAACACAATATCACAATATGATGTAAACTATATTTGTGTAATTGCCAGCATGAATGTGCACAAATTTAGCAATTGTTTAGATAAAATCAATATCGTCTCTGAACATATATGGTAGATATTCAATACAGTATCGCCTATTTTTACGATATACTCTACATAAGTAAATAATTCTTTAGTACTAATCGTTATGGTAATGTATAAATTTAAATTCAGCCATTTTCATGCATTTGAAAGTTGAATTTCAAAATGAATCGCTTTTTGTAGTATAAATTTATTATAAATCTGGTATGCACAACACAGTTGATTTGTGTTGCGTATACATTATTTATAATAAAGTTATGCTTCAGCACACGATTTGCTTCTCAATTGAATTTATTAAACGTATAAATAAGTTTGACATATAGGTTACAAAAAATAATGTATTAAGTGTTGCGCACCTAGTAACAAATTAGTTCAGTTGTGACCAGAAGGATAAACCAAAGGCAGCATGAACGAAAAGTATAATACCATGCACATTCGTTTCGTGCTTACTGGAGACTCATCAGTAGTAGCCGGTATTACGCCCTTTAACCACCATATATTCGAGTGAGGAATGTTTGATAATGGGACGGTACAATCCCCTAGACGAATATGTAAAACTATAGTAGTGAAGCTAACATCATATAAATTCTCGAAAATGCGACTTCCACGCTAACACAATGGCTATTGCATCAGTAATCGATACCAACATTAGAGTACCCTAAAGGTACTTGGTACTAACACTGTGGTTGCCGAGTTGGTACCTGGTACCAACATGATGGATATCAATGTATGCTCTAGTTTACCGAAATTGAGAATTACAACTATTTCTGAACACCTGTTACTCCAATAAATCTATACACTCTGGTCTTGATCGATTTCAGTTCTCTGATGCTAGCTTCAATCCTATAGGTTTACACATTCGTCTAGAAGATTGTACCGTCCTATTTTCCCACATTCCTCACCCAAATATATAGTTGTTAAAGGGCGTAATACTGGCTCCTATTGATGATTCGCCAGTAAGCACGAAACGAATGTGCATGAGATTATGCTTTCTGTTCATGCTCTCTTTGGTTTATCATTCTGGTCACAACTGAACTAATTTTTTACTGGGTTCGCAACACCTAATACATACTTGCATATATATTTGTTATCCGCAAAAAGCAGTATTTAACTGTTATACATTGAATTCAACGATGTCATGTTTAACGCGAAATATGATAACTGATATCGATCAAGGCCAGAGTGTATGGATTTATTGTAGTAACAGGTGTTCAGGAATAGTTGTAATTCTCAATTTCGGTAAACTATAGCATACATTGATATCTATCATGTTGGTACCATGTACCGACTCGGCAACCATAGTGTTAGTATCATGTATCTTTTCGGTACTATAATGTTGGTATCGATTACTGACACAATAGCCATTGTGTTAGTATCCTTTACAGACTCGTTATATATATTATATAGAGTGAGTTAGCGTGGAAGTCGCGTTTCCGAGACTTTATATGATGTTAGCTACACTACTATAGGTATACATATTCGTCTAGGAGATTGTACCGTTCTATTATCCCACATTCCTCACTCAAAAATATAGTGGTTAAAGGGCGTAATCCCGGCTCCTACTGATTAGTCGCTAGTAAGTACGAATGTGCATGAGATTATACTTTCCGTTCATGCTGTGTTTGTTTTATCCTTCTGGTCACAATTTAACCAATTGGTTACGAGATTGGCAACACCTAATACATACTTGCATATTTATTAGTTCTCCGCAACAAACAGTTTTAAATTGTTATATTTCAAATGTGTCCATGAGGATAAACCAAAGACAGCATGAACGGAAATTATAATCTCGTGCACATTCATTTCATGCTTAATGGCAACTTATCAGTTGGAGCCGGTATTACGTCCTTTACGCACTATATTTGGGTGAGGAATGTGGGAAAATTGGTCAGTACAATTTCCTATACGAATGTGTAAACCTGCAGTAGTAAAGCTAATGTCATATAAAGTCTTCGACAATACAACTTCAAAGCTACCACTTCCCCATGTAGTAATGGCAGAATTGGGATGGTTAGTTGGAAATTCAGATATAAAAGGGATGCTATATTGGCTTTACATAAAAGAAAGGTTAACCAAAACAACATTACTTAGTATATAAATGAAGATTTTTTACAGTGTGCGACAGGTTGGCTCAGTGGTTAGAGCACCAAATTCCGAAGCAGACGTGCCCAGGTTCGAGCCCTCTCCGCGACATATTCTGGACAGTTCCCAATAAGAACAAAACCGGTCTATTGGATGAATTGCCTTTTCTACATTATAAAATACATAGTATATACTCACATATGTATGTGCATATGGGTCAGGTGTTTACATCAAGATTGAAAACTTGATTCAAAGTAGTTGTGTGATTAATTTCCTTGTTCTGTTTGGGCGCAGCGAAGTGTTTGCATCCACTTTCCTCTGAAGATTCTGAATATATCAACTTCCGGTTCGGAGATTTTTTAACGGTAAGCACATCCCACTAACAATTTTAAGCATAACTGCCTTTTCACTGGGTACGTGTATGTCAAATCTGTTTGTGTGTGTGTCTCATCGGAATTAAATTACAATGATTTAATAAAAAATACTGACTCATTATATATGTGTTCTCGTTTGTTTTGGATTGAGGAGTAATCAATTACTGCGCGTGTACACCCATCCCAGTGAAATAACAGCCATTTAGCATCATCTGACTATTCACTAGATAAGTGCATGCCACGCCTGATTTTTATGTGTGTGGGCGTTTGTTTAAGACAGTGGATGCAAGCACCATGTGTCGTCCAAAACGGACAAGATAATAAATCTGTTCCCTTTTATTAAATAAAGTTTGCGAGCTTGAAGTAAACACCAATCCCATTGTATTTAACCAGTCGTCGAACAACATAACAAAACTACCGCCAGCTGCAACGCACTGACGCATTTCGACCTTCCATGATCATCATCAGAGTACGACGGCAAACTGACTATCGAGGATCAAACCACATTGAATATATATGGAAATCAAATTTAGATATGCGGCTCTCGCCTCTAGCAGTCTTACATTTATTGAACTTGACTGGAAATGTCGGCTGCACAATTTATATGTATGCGAGACTGCTAGAGGTGAGAGCCCCATATCTAAATTTGAATTACTTATATATTCAATGCGGTTTGATCCACGATAGTCAGTTTGCTGTCGTAATCTGATGATGATCATGGAAGGTCGAAGCACGTCAGTGCGTGCGACTTTCGGTATTACTGTTATGTTGTTGGTCGACTGGTTAAATACAATGGGGTTGGAGTTTAATTTAAGCTCGCAAACTTGATTTAAAGAATTGTTACCACCACCGATGCAATAAATTATTGTTAAATTGTATTGCCTTTATATGTAGATGTGGCGAAAGCTGCAAACAGTTAATGTTCGTGATGCATAGAAATTGTGCAGCCGACATTTCCAGTCAAGTTCAATGTATGCAAGACTGATAGATGTGAGAGCCGCATATCTAAATTTGATTTCCATATATATTCAAGGCGGTTTGATCCTCGTTTGTCAGTTTGCGTCCTACTCTGAAGATGGTCATGGAAGGTCGAAATGCGTCAGTGCGTTGCGCCTGGCGGTAATTTTGTTATGTTGTTCGACGACTGGTTAAATACAATTGGATTGGTGATTGTTTCAAGCTCGCAAACTTGATTTAAAGAATTGTTACCCCCACCCGCGTAATCAATTATTGTTAATCTATTCCCTTTCGTGCAACATGTTTCTTTTAAAGCTTATTTGTGTGATTGTTAAATAACAATATCGAAGCGAAGAAATAACTCAAAAGACATTAACTATCAACACCAAAATCAATCGAAAAATTATTTTCCATCAGTTTTGAGAATCGAAGCAATGTTTGCGTTGCGAATGTTTTTATAAAAAATATGTTTTGTTAAAAAAGCTATAATTTCAAAAAAAATATGACTAGTATATCAATCGAAGTGTGATTTTCCAAATTCTCATATCTTCTTTTCATAAAATTGACTAAGCCTGTTTAACTTCCAACTATGCAATTTTTATTAAAATGCCTGTTTCTAACACATATCCGAAAAATTGTTATCACTTAAACAAACGATTATTCAAAAGTATAAATAATGTAACCAAGAATAAAAGGATCACAACCTAAATAATTTTGAAATATTGAAATAAACGAAAGGAAATATTAAAAACTATAATCCTTCTATAATCTTAACTAACCTATGTATAACAAGCATAATACAACCAAAACGAATATTTTGATAAATATGGTAAAATGTAACTTTTCCCATCATTAAAATCTAATAAATAGAATTTTTTTGTAATAATAAGATAATAGAAAGCATATTTTTTAAGTAAAAAATTTACGAAATCTTTCTAAATAAATAAAAAAATAGAAAATGATAAAGGTAAATAACAAATATTATTAAATCAATAAGCATGCCAATTTATATAAATTTCCCTGAAAAATGAAAGAGAAAACACAGTAACTCAAAGATTATTACAAATGACAGCCGAAAGAAATGATGTTTGATTCCTAATTCACCAAATTTACTCAATTATAAGAAATTTGAAATAAACAGTTGGAAAAAAATTTATGCAGATTAGGTAGTTGCCAGATAAAGTCAAGTTTATAATGTCTTCTTCAATGCCGCGTTTTGCGTACGCGGGTAATAGTTGTACACGGGCAATTACACAAAGATCCGATTCTTCACACTTTCCGATTTTGTTTTGTCTTTGATCGGGTTGAATTCTTCTTTTTTCAACTGAAAATGTGGTTCTATCACATCTTTGTTTACTGGCGACGTTTCGGTGCCTACTTTCCAGCACCATCCTCAGGCAACACAACACTGATCACAATAGCAGATTTAAGCAAATGTGGTAACCTCGTTCCAAAACCATTCTATTTATATATAATTGACTCAACACTATTTTTAATCATAGAATTTGTCTCAGTAACTAAACTCAATACATAACTATTTATAATTAGCAGAACAATCATTACCTCACCTATCTCAAATTCCCGGTATACGTAATCTCATATCGTATGCAGAATATTGTAAGGGAGAGAGACAGTATCGAACCTTTTGTTATTTGTTATAACTGTTTTGCTACTATGCCACGGTAATCAAAATTCAAAATGATAAAAAACTAAAACCTTGAATGTCATATATTGTATTTTATTTAAAGCCGGGAACCCTAATGTATGCAATGGTGTATGAGGTATTGCGCACATAGCAACAAATTAGTTCAAATATGGAGCAGCAAGTTGCGTAGATGGATGGAGAGTGAATGTCATAGCGACGCTTAGGTGAAAGATTAAAGAGAGAAAGAGAGAGATAGTATGGACAACTAACGTTTTTCAAAATACTAATCGTAAGCACAATGTGAAGTTAATCAACTCATAGAAATAATTGCATAAGACTATTTGCTCATATGACTAAAATAATTCATTATATCTATATACATATATATCTAAATATAATATCGTAACACCTTTATATATATATATATATATATATATATATATATATATATATATATATATATATATATATTTATTTAGAAGAAGGACCATTGTTAATTGTTAAACATGAATATTTTCTATTCTTACTATATATTTATTACGTTAGTCATACCTTATATCAATATATAAAATACATGTCAATATGTATAAAAACATATATATGGATATAAGCAACAGTATGAGTCCAACCTCCCTAATCATCTATATATATATATACACATTAGTAATAAATATTTATTAGGTTATGCACACCTTATATTAATATATCAAATACATATCAATATGTATAAAAACATATATATATATATATATATATATAAGCAACAGTGTGGCTCCAATATCTATAATCCTATATATATATATATATATATATATATATATATATATATATACGATTCAATATTTCTAATAAATTCTTATTTTTCTCTTTTCTTACTGTTTTTTGACCAATTAATCAAATTGTATATTTATTTATTCACACCTTATATAAATATATAAGGATCGCGAAAGCTAGAGTAGCTTTCTTGAACCTTCGTCATTTATGGAGAAACGCGAATATTTCACTTTGCCTTAAAGGTCGTGTTTACAATGCATCTGTACGCGCAGTCTTACTATACGCTAGTGAAACTTGGCCTCTTAGAGTTGATGATCTGAGACGCTTACAGGCATTCGATCATCGTTGTTTGAGAAGTATAGCACATGTTGGTTACCAACAACGAATAACTAACGTTGACATCCGTAGACGTATTTTTGGATCTGACAATAAGTGCTCGTCTTTAGAAAAGCAAATAAGGCTCCATCAACTTCGTTGGCTCGGTCACGTTTTGCGTATGCCCTCATTCCGATTGCCCAATAGAGCTCTGTTCTCTCATCCAGCACCAAATTGGCGTAAGAAACAAGGTGGGCAGATTTTGACATGGCAGAAACAATTAAAGTCACTTACATCCAAATTGGGTAGTATAGGATCCACTCGTCTGCCGGGATGGGGTCCTCGTGCACATCACAGTTCTTGGTTAGAAACCCTTAGCGATATGGCAGCGAATCGAGCTCAGTGGCGATCTTGTTGCAAATGTATAGTAGAATCATCTTCGTAACTTTCTTTTCTTAGTAGGGCAAAGTTAGCTGCGAGGTTCGGTTTGTTTATGACGTGATACGGTGAAATCCGCAAGGAAGCTGTGTTGCTGATGTCGCCTTGCCCGAATGCTAACTTGGCCATAATGGTGTTGTGGAGAGGTTTAGTTTGCCTCATTTCTGTGAGTTATCCTGATAAATTTACTCATAGTAGCAAGGTTTTCCTTCTTTCTCTACCCCTCTCCCTCTCTCGTAAATCTCAATAATAATTTATCTAAATTCACTTATATACATTTTTTTCACTCCTTATGGTTATATGGCAGTGAAACATTAGTCACTTGACTTTTGTGTGGCTGGAAATGATGATGATGATGCTGATGTATAAAAACATATATATAAATATAAGCAACAGTGTGAGTTAAATGTCTTATATATATAATTATATATATGTATATATATATATTATTATTTAATTTTAATTTTATTTATTATTTTTTTTTAAACATTCTTAAATAAATATTTAATTTTAATGGTAATGTATAAAATGATTAATGCCCGTATAATATATATATATATTATTATATAAATAAACCTATTTATCTACCGATAGGCCTATCTATATATCCGTCTATCTATCACATTTTGAATTTCTCTTAAATGGATACATTATAGCTGTTAATAATGAATATCTTCTCTAGGGCTAACGTATTATTCATTTATTAATATATTCCTACCTTACATAAATATATAAAATATAAGCAACAGTCTCTTATCTAATGTCCTATCTACTAACCCTTGCTAAATCTGTATACCCTCTTCTGGAACATTATTATTGAGAAAGATAAGTATATAGGAATTGATATTGGTACAGTTCATTCACAATCAGTTCTCTGTAATCGAGGTTTTTTACTTAGGTTCCCACTTAATTCAGATTCCGCAGCCTCCCGTTTTCTGACCGTAGAAAATGCTTCATTAAATATTGGGCCCAATGATTTTTCTACCGATGTTACATTCATTACACCTTTTCCTGATTTTATTTCAATTGACTCTCTAATTAGTCTAGTTAATCTGTTGCGGTTGCATAACGCGATGCGTTTACATCCTTCCCAGTCTATTTCATGACCCGTTTCCTTCGAATGCCTAGCTAGGTCTGACCTTTGAATGTGTCCATATTTGCAGGCTGTCTTGTGTTCACCTCTACGAACCTTTATAGGTCGCATGGTTTCGCCTATATACCTGAGATTACATTCTTTGCATGGTATCGCATATACTCCTGATGTCTCGAGATGGTTCTACTCTTTCTTTTTGGTTAGGTAGTTTATTGCCTATAGTAAGCGATTGTCTTAAAACTGTTTTAATATTGTATTTAGCTGCTATTATTCTAATTTTCCTGCTCAATTTTGAATCAGGTAATACCATAATTTTGTGCCTATCTGGTTCTGTTTCTTTCTTTACTTTGTTTATTATATTATTATTAAATCTCTGTAACATCTCATCTAATAATCTATCTATTATACTTGACGGATAGCCATTTAGTTCGAATATTTCTTTTAATCTCCTCATTTCCTTTTCTCTATTATCTTTATCCACTATTCTAAGACTCCTTAACATCATGGATTTAAGAATGCCTATTTTCATTCCATATGGGTGATTTGATAAGAAATTAAGAAGAAGTCCTGAATAAATCTCTTTTCTAAAAATATCTCTTTCCAATCTGGAACCATTCCGTTTTATTTTCACATCCAAAAAGGGTAATTCATCATTATTCTCTTTCTCCAATATAAACTTTAATTCACCTAATTGGTTGGCTAATTCGAGGAATTTATTTAACTCATTATCACCATGATTCCAAATTAGAAACATATCATCCAGGAATATCACATACAAGTTTTGTTTGAGAGGAGTTTTGAACAACTGATTTTTTTCAAAATAGTGCATAAAATTATTTTCAACTTGGAGTGATAGTAGTTTTCTCATAGGAACACATTTAACTTGTTTATAAAATTCATATCCGAACATAAAGTAGGCGGAGAACATTCAAATATTAAAGATTTCCATAATACTACTTAACATCATTTTACTACCTTCTATTATCTCTGGGAACTCTATTAAACAACGCTTCACACTTTCTAATGCTGCTTGTACCGGGACATTAGTATACGTCGATACAACGTCCAGGCTAGCCATTCTATCATTATCATTCAAATTATATCTACTAATAATGTCAATAAAATAATATGTATTCTTTAAAGTATAATCTAAGAAATAAGTATATTTTCTAATTCTGTTGCATAGAAATTTCGATAATCTATACGTTGGTGAGTTTTGTACATTAACGATTAATCTAAGTGGATTCCCCTGTTTATGAATCTTCACTAGACCATAAATTCTTGGAGGGATTGTGTCACGTTGTATTAATGAATTCCCAAGTCCTGGTTCTAATTCCTTCGACTCAATCATTCTATTAACTATAGTCTTAACTTGTCCTTGTAACTTATCAGATGGATCTTTATTTATTTTATTATAAACCTGGAAATTATTTAATTGTTCATACACTTTCAATTCATAATCTGACCGGTTCATAAGTACTGTTGCACCACCTTTATCCGCCTTAAGGCATATTACTTCATTGGATAATAATTCTGCTCTTAAGCGTTTTAGATCATAACTCTGCTTCCATCTCACCTCTTTATGCTCTAACACCGCTTTGGACACATCCAATTCAAACCTAGTCTTATCTTTATCTGGGAGAAACTGGGCAGTCTTTACTGTTTCTGTAATTATCTCATTCCTAGGTACGTAGTCAAATCACCCATATGGAATGAAAATAGGCATTCTTAAATCCATGATATTAAGGAGTCTTAGAATAGTGGATAAAGATAATAGAGAAAAGGAAATGAGGAGATTAAAAGAAATATTCGAACTAAATGGCTATCCGTCAAGTATAATAGATAGATTATTAGATGAGATGTTACAGAGATTTAATAATAATATAATAAACAAAGTAAAGAAGGAAACAGAACCAGATAGGCACAAAATTATGGTATTACCTGATTCAAAATTGAGCAGGAAAATTAGAATAATAGCAGCTAAATACAATATTAAAGCAGTTTTAAGACAATCGCTTACTATAGGCAATAAACTACCTAACCAAAAAGAAAGAGTAGAACCACTCGAGACATCAGGAGTATATGCGATACCATGCAAAGAATGTAATCTCAGGTATATAGGCGAAACCATGCGACTTATAAAGGTTCGTAGAGGTGAACACAAGACAGCCTGCAAATATGGACACATTCAAAGGTCAGACCTAGCTAGGCATTCGAAAGAAACGGGTCATGAAATAGACTGGGAAGGATGTAAACGCATCGCGTTATGCAACCGCAACAGATTAACTAGACTAATTAGAGAGTCAATTGAAATAAAATCAGGAAAAGGTGTAATGAATGTAACATCGGTAGAAAAATCATTGGGCCCAATATTTAATGAAGCATTTTCTACGGTCAGAAAACGGGAGGCTGCGGAATCTGAATTAAGTGGGAACCTAAGTAAAAAAACCTCGATTACAGAGAACTGATTGTGAATGAACTGTACCAATATCAATTCCTATATACTTATCTTTCTCAATAATAATGTTCCAGAAGAGGGTATACAGATTTAGCAAAGGTTAGTAGATAGGACATTAGATAAGAGACTGTTGCTTATATTTTATATATTTATGTAAAGTAGGAATATATTAATAAATGAATAATACGTTAGCCCTAGAGAAGATATTCATTATTAACAGATATAATGTATTCATTTAAGAGAAATTCAAAATGTGATATAGATTTGATATATAGATAGGCCTATCTTGTAGATAAAATAGGTTTATTATATATATATATATATATATATATATATATGTATAAACACAATCATTTTATACATTACCATTAAAAATTAAATATTACTAAGAATGTTTAAAAAATAATAATAATAAATAAAAATTAAAATAAAAAAATATATATATAATTATATATACAAGACATTTTACTCACACTGTTGCTTATATTTATATTTTTTTTATACATATTTATATGCCTTTTATATATTTATATAAGGTGGGAATAAATAAATATACAATTTGATTAATTGGTCAAAAAGCAGCCAGAAAAGAGAAAAATAAGAATTTATTAGAAGTATTGAAACGTATATATATATATATATATATATATATATATATATATATATATATATATATGTAAGAACAAAACAACGTACTCCATGGAATAACATTTATTAATAAATCTTATTTCTACCAGTATCTACAGCCATTGTTCTGGATTCGTTAGTATATTCGTTCATCCAATCCCACTGTACATGTGTTGTAACCAATCTCCTCTTCGTTATGCTGGCCTTTGCTTTGCGCAATTTAGACCACTACTTTTGTGCAATTTAGACCACTCCTTTTGCGTAACGTCATTTGGTGTGTCATCGCTTTCATTGTAATTGCGTCCGTAATTGATGTATGTGTCGTATTTTGCGAAGCGTTGGCTATTTTTAAAGGCATGTCGGTTATGTCTTTGTTCCAGTCCAATTTAATTTCTTTTGAATTATTTTCTGCACGTTTAAGCAGGGCTTCAGCTTATTAATTGCAATAGCTTCAAAAGCCAGAAGCATTTTCTCTGTTTTTGCCTTGTAGAGAACTGAAAAATTGTTACTACTAACAGTATGACCTGTGAGAAAGTACATGCTCGCAAATTGTTGATTTTTGTGCAGGAGCTTTAATAGCTTTTGAGGGAGATGCTGATTTATTCTAGTTTCGAGCCTCTTTTTTGATCTGCCGATGTACTGAGCGTTGCAGGTACATTGAAATTTGTATACAGACAAAGGTGTTGACGTCACAGAGAGGCTATCTTTTTCATTCGTGCGCATCAGTTTTGTTGTGTTGAACACCACTCTCACCTGTATTGATGGAAACTGTGCTTTTGTCGCTCGAATTACTTTTCGTTTGAAGATTTCCGCTGGAAGATCACCTCCAAAGGGAACACTAAGCGTTACTATCTGGGGAGTTTGATTTTCTTCCAAATTGGCCACGATTTTGTTGCGTTGCCTCAAGTTGTATTCAATGAACCAGTCCGGATAGCCATTATTTCTCAACGCTTCGCGAAGCAAATTTAGCTCTACTTCAATGTTGTCCGGTGAACAAATCCTGCGTATTCGTGTGCCCAAATTCATTATTAGGTTTCTTTTATACGCCCTTGGCACACTACTCATATAATGGACATATTATCCAGTCCAGCTTGATTTCTTGTGAACTGACCTTGAGAGAGTACCTTCTTCATCTCTCGTTATTCCTACATCTAGGAAGGATAAATATCCGTCTTTTTCTTCTATTGTAAACTTGATTGCCTGGTCTACCTTGTTTATGTGATGTAGCAGTGAATTTGTATCTTCATCCTTTTCAACGACCATGAAAGGTATCGTCAACGTAGCGCACGTAAAAATGAGTTCCATTGATAAATGGTTTTAAACCAGTTGTTTCTAAATGGTGCATGTATATGTCTGCCAATACTGGTCCAAGAGGACTACCCATACCTATGCCGTCAATTTGTCTGTAGAAGACTCTTTGGAATACGAATTGTACATTGGTTGTGCATAATAGAAGAAGTTCTCTCATATCGTCTACTTCTATCAGTGTTTTCGATCCTGACGAACGTATATATCCACATAGGAAATTTATAGTTTTATTTACTGGAATGCTAGTAAAGAGTGACTTTATATCGAGGGACACCATTTTCCTCTCTTTCAAATCAAGGTCGCGAATTTTTTCTACGAATTGAAAGCTATCCTGTACAACGTGGTCTATTCTTCCTTTCATGATAGGCTTTATAATCCGGCATAATAGTCTGGCTGCCTTGTGCTGTGGGGAATTTATCATAGATAAAATGGGCCTGAAAGGCGGAAGTCCTTCATTGTTGGTCATTTTGTGAACCTTGGGCAACCCATATAATATCGGTTGCGTTGAACCTACGGACTTGGCATGTTTGCAATCTGTAATAAAAGCATTTTTGTGCTCTATGTCGATTTCTTGTTTAGCCTCGAACTTCGAAATAATTCGGTTTAGAATCTTCGTTATGGAATTTTCTAATTTTGCCGTAGTGTCGCGTTGTACCTCTTCACGTTTAAATTTTGATTTGTCATTCAGAATTTGTCACATCGCCTGACTATAGTCCGTATAGTTCATTAACACTACGCCTGTCCCTTTGTATGGCTTCATGAGTCTGACTTGTTTGTTTCGTTGTAGCTCATTCAGTTCTTCTAGATGCCTTTTGGTGACCAGTTTATTGCCTTTGAATGTGCGCATAACCGACATAACCGACATACCTTTAAAAATAGCCAACGCTTCGCAAAATACGATACATACATCAATTACGGACGCAATTACAATGAAAGCGATGACACACCAAATGACGTTACGCAAAAGGAGTGGTCTAAATTGCACTAAAGTAGTAATCTAAATTGCGCAAAGCAAAGACTGACATAACGAAGAGGGGATTGGTTACAACACATGTACAGTGGGATTGGATGAACGAATATACTAACGAATCCAGAATAATGGCTGTAGATACTGGTAGAAATAAGATTTATTAATAAATGTTATTCCATGGAGTACGTTGTTTTGTTCTTACATTTTTAAAAATGGTGAAATTAGAAACTATCAATATATATATGTATATATTTGAAAGTTCAAACAAAATATGAAAATGTAAAGGTGAAGAGAAGAATATGAGAAAGAAATTGTTCTTGTATTTCATAAAAATTCCTTATCTTTTTGCATGTGGAAAGAGCACTGCGAATTTTATTTCAAAAAACAAGATCAACTAATGACATTAAAATGTAGAGCGCAAAGGACATTACTTTGGGGAAAAAGATTATTAACAGGGTATTAAGAAATTAGGTTCCCAGGAAATTTGGTGCGCAGCTTACGCATGTCAAAATTACGGATCAACCGAATAAATCTTACAAGTTTGGCGTATTACAAAAAAAGATGAATCGGTGTTGCATGAACGAATCGGGTTTGGCTCCTCAAGCTCTAACACATATTTACCGTAAAATTTCTACAATAACGATGAATTGTCTGTAACAATTAAAAGCATCTCCAATGCTAAACAGACAATTAGCAATTTTACTTTAAAAAACCCGGTGTTGGATCCATCTCTCTAAACCACGACTAATCATCGCAGTTTTGACTTTTGTATATTTATGTCCCATTGTAATATACATGCGTAGAGTATAGTGATAAGGTTGCAGGCCGTATTTATTGAAACATATGAAGTCTAACAAAAAATCTAAACCAGAAAAAGATTGGAAATCCGTAAGAATAAACAAGCCGATAAGCTCAACAACGTTATTCGGAAACCCCAAGCATTGGGTGCTAGAAATAGGTTACTTTGCCAAAATCGTGAATTTACGTAATGAAACGCAAAACGTGTTATAAATTGAACAACACATTTAGTATCATGGTGATTTTATGCATCCTTTACTTCAAAAAAGACATCCCAAAATTTGGAATTTAGGAACAACAAACAGTTAATTTAATAATAAAATAATACATTTTACGCTCTGGTTGGCATTTAACAAGAAATAGGTCTAAAACGAAACAGACTGCATGAGTTTAAAAGTGTATGGAGTGAATATGAACGAATATCAAACAGTTAAATTTTTTAATGTAAAATTTCGTGGGCGCACATTCAGGGAAGATAAGGATAACAACACTTAGAGAAATATTGACTTTAACAATCGTCGAAAAACGAATTATACCAAATTTTTGCGGAAATATGCAAAGATTCTTTTAAAAATGGAAATATTTTAGCTATATTAACATCATTAGGCACTGGCAAGGATGAGACCAACCACAGCTAGCATCGCCTATTCCCATTTCGATTGTTTTGTTTACTGCTATCGACAGTTGTAAACGCCACGCTTCAGGTTTTTTTAGTATTTCCAATATTAAAACGTTTTTGTTTCATAATTTGAGGCGAATTCAACTTTCCTTCTTGTTTGATTTAAATATTAGTAGTTCATTTTAAATTTTTTGCAAATATTATTAATCAAATTGCAATAAAATTTCAGTTCTGATCGACAAAATATTAACGAAAACCAGTTTGTTAGGCATACGCAAAACAGAACATGGCTAAAGAAATTTGCTCAATCTGACGCGTGTCAGAATTATTTGGTCATTATCACAACATAATGGAAACTTGACCAGAAAGAACATATTGCGACGACGTATAATTTTCTAAAAGTTGCTTACGGCTCTATTTTGCTTGAATGGAATGTTGGCTCGAGAAATTTCCCATCAATCACGATGTTTTTCAATTTTTTCACACATAGAAATATTTCGACAGAGTAATTTCTGATTGTGAGGAATGAAATCGCATTAAAATACAATAAAATAAAGCAGAAACGCGACCCTTAACAGTAGTTTCATTTAGCCATATACTCATTGGGGTTGGATGCCTATCATAAAGTTCCACGTCCTATCTTGATGTTGACTCAGGAGTTTAAAGCCTATCCGCTTGTGTAAGTGTTGATGGTGCATCCAAGTTGTGGGACTGGCTAACGTAGAAATTTTTTTTATTATTCTTTTCCTTACAATTAAGAAATTTACTATTTCCAATTTGAACAGGTCTAAAATCAAATTGGGATTGAGTTTTCAAACGGACAAATGAATATTTCAAAGATTCGACTTAACATCGTATAACTACTGAAAAGAATTGACATTTTAAAACAAAAGCATCAGAGCCATTTGCTCCAGACGTTTCCTTTCTTAATTTAAGATCCAATGTTCTTCAACTTGGTTCTGAACACTTCAATAAATTTCAAGCTTAAGAAAAAACGTTAGTGTAAGCTGTGAACCCCTTTAAATAATTATATATATATGTATGTATATGGTTGTGTTTGTGTGAAACTAAAACTCAGAAAAGTAGGCCAGGCAACTATATTTTACAAAATCTCTGTTTTAACAAACTGGGTTCTACAATAGGCATTATTACTTTCAAATTAGTTCTCTGCTTACCTTAATAGATTTACGTTTAGTCTCCACGACATCGCCAAGCTCTGCTGCATACTCGTTGAGAACGCTGACTGTATCAAATGTGTCCAACTCCAAAATGCCCTCAGAAAGCCGATTGTCGTAATCCTGTAAATAAAATGTTGCAAAGAATAACAACTGGCATAATTACATGAAGTTCACTAGCATAATATTATCCGATTGAACTTTGATCTGAGAATTTGCAAATTGGTGCACGGATATTTACACAAACAATAAACATAAATTTGTATTAGTCCGTACCTGTTGTCAACTCCTCAATTTAAAACATACTTTTATCATTAGCAAAAACGAAGAAACCCATCCACAATCGCTTGACTTTAATAAATCATTTTTCAATACAAAGATTTTAGTATAAAATAAGCATCGCTTAAAGTAGCAAAGAAAATTT